>JAMKCH010005015.1:0-33846 GCA_023653785.1 Ophioderma brevispina
TAGTACAGTAAAAGCATAATCCAATTTAATCATGCAGTTAAAAAAGTCTTGTTCGACAAGTATTCCCCTTTACATTTATCAAATCAAATGCTTGACTTTCATCATTTCATACTTACACTTGGGTAATTTTAAAACTGATCTACTATCCAACGTTATCTGCTTGTTCAAAATCTGAATAGATTTTGGTTCCCTTCATCTGGCAGCACTGGTTTTTCTTGAAACATGGGTTTTGTATACCTTTCTTTAGTCCCGAAGGTAGAGGAATAGCGCGCGGTGTTACAGGAAAAGCCCCTACTGTAACCCCAACGTTGGTTAATCTATTCAAATGAAATCGTATAATCTCTCTTTTTCTCATCATTTCTTTTTTTTTTTCTAATCTTCAAGCAACCACCAAGAAAAAGGACCATTTCAGATTATCAAGAAAAATAGAACAAAACAAAAAATCTCTTCCGTGATAATGTAAGACGATGGTAAGCGGATTTTAAAGATGTAAAACATTAGGCGCTGGGGTCGTCACGATAATGTTTGATTTGATTCACATGGTACGTTAACCATTGTCTACACAGGATCTACCAACACGAAAAAAGGAAGAACCATTAAAACACAGACCGACTGAGCCTCGATCAAGCAAGTTTACGAGCCAGAGTCCGGGCGGAGCGCCGACTCTTTTCTGGGGGGGGGGGGCAAACGGGGGGCAAGTTGAAATTTTTTTTTGGGGTGAAGTGAAATTCTAGGGGGTCACAGTATCAATATTTTGGAGATTTAAACCAATTTTGGCCCAAAATACGCAGATTTTCGCTGGGGGTTTTTTTTTCTTTTTTCCCCCTTTTTTCCCTCCCCCCCCTCTTTCCCCCCTCCCCCCCCCCCCCCGTGGCGCCGCCACTGGCCAGAGTCATGATGCTTTACAAATGCAAGGGTTGTTGTCGAGTTTTTGGTTGAATGAAGAAAATACCCCAATATGTGTGAACGATTAGCACGAAACCTTCTATACAAATGTATAAAGGATTACGAATTAGGATTACAATGTCCAGTCCATTTCATGAATCAACCTGAGACACCGCGCTGCCAATTCGAACCACCAGATATGCAGCATGCTACCTTGGCATGCGCGAAATACAATACATGCACTGTTCCCTGAAAATTTCAGATATCTCGGCAAGTGATTCATTTGCTAAGGCTGTTGGTTGTCTGGAGGACAATCTTGCTAGTTAATCTTTGACATCCGCGAAAGCGCCTATAGGCGATAAACACATTACTTCATCCTTGGGCATTTTAACAATGAATTTGGACCATTATTATTGCAAGAGGGCGCTATTATAATTCCAGCATTCCGAGAATTTCATTTCATCAGCGTCCACCCGTGCCGATGATCGAGGTTTAACGGGGTAAACCCAGTGTTGTTTCAACAAACATAGATACATCTAGTGTGGAGTATTAGTTACCAAGAACGTTATCATCTCGTTAGATGGAGGCAAGATCCATGGCAATATGAAAAACCATTAGACATTGTCATGACCACTGATGATCTTTGACCATTTGACCATTTTTGTCCCTTATGTCCGTACCATACGTTTGTAAGTAGTATAACTATAACCTTTTTAATCCTGTGACAAGACCAGACTTGGTTACCTTTTTACAGTGCATCCAAGCAGTGGCGTAACGGGCCTGCCCCGCTCTGAGCCTGAGGGGGCAAATTTCCCAGTCTTGGGAAATTTTTCCCTCTCAGGGGGTAAAAAGGGCAATTTTGCCCGGTCAGAGGGCGAAAAAACGGGCTGAGTTAGCATGATTTTTGAAAAAATTTTCCCGGCAAAGTCCGTAAGGGGGGAACCTGCCCCCGCCCCCTGCCTGTTAAGCCACTGAATCCAAGCATTTTTAATTTTTGAACCCGGTATTATGAATTTCCCCCTCTTTGATTCCGCCCACACTTCCAGGAGGGAGAGATAAATCCCTTTGTTTTTGAGAAATGATGTTGTTCTCCACGGTCACGGAATTGCTCCAAATGACCTAAATATATTGGACCTGCGGACTCTGATACTTTCACACCGGGGTAGAAGTAATTATGGCCCGGCGTACTCATAATCCGGAGGAAACAGTGGTGAAAAATAGGGCAATAGATTCTGTTGACTCTTCGCGCAACATTTAGTTTCAGCTTTTATTCCGTTATCGTATCTGGAGCCGGACTATGGCTCCCGCCGGACTATATCTGCTTTCCCACCGGTTCTCGGGGAATATTCACACCCTGAGGTACTTCACACAAAATAGGCGCCCACTTGTACCATTAGCTGAAGGTATGAACCTCTCCCATGTGTGGAAATGGTCTAAGCAATAAAAATCAAATAGGTTGGTTATGCATGAGAACTCCTAGCATTTCAATATAATGGGTTTATAGGCTTTCTGTAAAGGCTTGATTGATTTCTTTCATCCAGGCCTTATAAATCAGGGGAATCAGGTGGTCAGATAAGGATAAGACCTAGCTAGTGCATTCGACGGGAAAATCGCAAGCGAACGTATGGTCGCGGGCCTGCCTGCCACTGAACCACTGACCTCGCGACCGCGAAGGGTTCGAGGGGCTGCCTGAACTGACCCATACGGTCAATTGAAATATCCTGTCGAATGCACTGAGGCGTGAGGTCATTATCCTCCGCAATACTTTGAGAAAACAATAGTAGAAAAATCATTACATTAACATAAGATTACAGTAATTTATCAAAAATGTTGAGGTAGTTTTTAAAATAAAATAAATTAAAAACACTTCTACACTCCAACATGTCCAAAGGTATACTCTATAAATAGTGTCAAAAAGACCTTGAAGCAATTCATTGTGATAGTTGTTTTGAAAAGGATCTGGAAGGCGAAAAAGATCAGACTGCTAAGACACTTAGGGTGGCTAATCTTCTCGCACCTCCCTGGCCCAATTTCGAACGCGTCAATGAAATTGAGAAGTACACTTTTCGCACTGCCCTTTTTTCAAACAAACCCATCAGTGGACGATTTGCATATCAATGGCATATGGATTTTCTTCTGCCATTCCAACGCCCACTGTATAGATTGTCAAAGACCCAAACGCAGGAATGCATGACAAACATGCTGGTTTCTGCATTTTTGTTGAATTTTGGGGTTTCTTGAAGCGATACCAGGCATTCTTATGGGCCTACTATTAATAGCAACATGATATATGTCCATTCTCAACCTCCGTGACAAGTGATGTAATACATGACGCAGCGTTCGCACGCGTCAAGGTATGCATCTTTGTGCGCGAGTTGTGGTAAAAACGCCGTCGCTTTAAGACAGCGTGTGCGGTTTACTGGTGGGCCCAACAAATCTCGCGCTGACGTCACTCTACTTTAGCAGCTAAACTTCTGAAACGGCTTTCGAACTGAACAAATTATAACATAAGGAAATTTATATTTAAGATCAATATTTAAGTCAACAAAGGTATGTCCTTTGAGAGTACAAAAAAGCTTGTTCTCGTAATTAAGATGTACTCAGTTCGGAAAGAAACAGTACAAAATCACCATTATTTGAAATGGTCTGCGAATGTGATTCAACTACTTTTATACGAGAATATTAATATTTTTTTCAACACTATAATCTATTGTCAGGACTGACACCCATAGATTGTAGATACTAAGTTCGTAGAATGTATATATACGATGCGGACATGTTACTTGATATTGAGCAGTTAAGTCGATATCAAGTGATTTGACGCGATATTTCTACGGTTAAACTAGAAGTTGTTTATTGGGGTCATTATCTGATATGACCCGTGCCAAATCTGATGAGCGTGCATTATATGACGAGTCAGGCATTCTGAAAAATAATGCCGCCTGAAAAACAATAGATAATTAAACACGAGAGTATTCTATGATGATAATGGTTTGTATATGCACCCTAGTGCCAATTGAACCAAAAGCAGGACGAAAAATAGAGGGACAATCCAGAATTGCTATCCAAAACTTCGTCCGGTGTGAAAGTAATCCCAGTCCGGCAGGTATCATAGTCCGGGTCATACACGACAAACGGAATAAAGCGTGAAAACTCATGTTGGTTGAGAAGAGTCAAGCGAATTCGATGCCCAATTAGTCACCCCATTGGTTCCCGGACTGTGAGCCCGGAGAGGACTATATATCCTGCCACACCTGTGCTGTTTTCTAAGGATTGAAAGTGTTCGTAAACCACCAAACCAAAATAACAAACCAAACAACAAAACAACACCAAATTTTAAAAAAAAAAACGGCACACCAAAAAAATGGTGATTTGGTAAAATTACATAAACTGTACACTTTGCCCACAAACCCAATGACCTCTACACATGGCTAGCAGCCTGCCGACAAAGTTGAATGTCGCCGAGGAAACAAACAGAATGTTCTTTATACCTTGGCAATATGGCCGGAAACAATTGCACCACCAGCTGATGCACATATTCCATAAAAACTTATTACAACAAAGTCCTTTAACTTGGACAAGGTGTATACATTGTTTCACGCCATATTGCAAAGGTTAGGAAATAAAAGCAACTTCATGTTGTTTCAACGGGCGACTACTCAGACCCGCTATCCATAGAGGTCAGTCACAAATCTCCTCTTGCAAATGACAGGTCATTTATTCATATGCGGTTCAAGGATGCCGAGTAGTAATTTGTTTTTTTTTGCTCATAGGGACAACGTCAGCTGCGGGCTGGGGACCAAGTTTAAGCTGGTAATACCAACACAAATCTATTCAATTTCTTCCCTTCCTTAATTCATTCAGGGAATTTTATATAATCATAGGATTCATTGTTGGTACAGTGAGTGATTTTCAAAGGATTTAGGCTTCAATCTTGGAAAAATTGTGGAAGGACTTTGAACTAAGTCTCGGCAAAACTGTTCCCCACGCTCCCCCAACCATGTTGAAGGCTGGTATCATATATTCGCAGTCTTGCCAAATTCCAGTAAGCGTTTCATATAGAAGTCCCATGGATGCAAATGAGGTATGGCATTCATTCCGTTAAGCGCTACTGCACAACGTCATACGCGCCGGGGGGTTATGACGGAATCAATTGTAATACCTCATTGCATCTATGGGACATCTATATGAAAACGTCTACCCAAATTCCCCCAACATTTGATTGATGATTTGTTTTTGTATGTTTGGGGTTTTTTTGACAAGACAATGTTTACGAAAGGTGTGTAAATTAAGGAAATCAAAATTACGCTCAGTTATAAGTATTGTGAAAAAAAAATTAAATGAACACAGCGTAGTTAAACATAACATATCAAGAAAAGGTATTTTTTTGCAGATTTATTAGGCTAATTAGGCCGAATTAGGTGTAGATACTAATTTTATTGCACTCAAAACTTTTGTTGAGTGCAACATTGTCGTTGTGCTCTCATCAGGAAACTAGTCACGTAGATATGCCGTTTATTTTGTACAAGATAATGGTATAAGAAGGGTGTAATAAAAGAAACTAACAGTACGCTCAGTACCTAAGTATCGTAAAAAAGAAATGAAGGCAGCGCAATTAAACATATATAAGGCTCAATTTATTGCAGATTTATAAGCTAATTAGGTGTTGGTCGACTTTGTTGCACAAAGAAGAAACTTTGTTGATGCAATAAAGTCGTAAACTGGAGTTATAGTCATGTAGATACATGGTGTGTTGTTTGTTTGTTGTTTGTTTATTTGTGTTTGTTTTTGCAAGGTAATGGTGTCAAAGGAGTTTGTAATTAAGGAAATCAAAATTCCGCTCAGTTCATAGTTGCAAAAACGTAACTGAATGCAATATAATTACAATAACAACCGATTTCTTACGTGGGAGTCCCTTTTGAAGTACCTGTTAGTAGCCACGGAGTACCCACCCCAAGGGTACCACATCGCCGGCCACAAATTGGGGGTAATCAACCACTAGGTACACACGCAGTAGCTAACCACTAGTCACCCCATGCGGAAGTACCTGCGTGGTCACTCCCATGCCAACTGAACTTTTGGCTTTGTTTGATTTGTTTTAAGTAAAGTTTATCCATATTTCACCTTTGGTCACATATGTTTTTAACAAAATGTGATTATAGGAGTTTTTGGTGATGCTCAACGCAAAATATAGATGTTCCTATGATTTGCAACATGATCGAAAGTCTAAACAATAAAAAAACAATGGAATGTTGGCGCCCTCTATGGTCCAAAGTGCTTCCCACTAGGCAGCTGGTAGTAGAATACCGGCTTATAATAATATTGGCAACGGCGCTTTGAATCCTTGGGCAAAGGCGCTTTACAAATGTCGGGTATTATATTATTATTACCTTAAGGTACTCCCGTGAAGTAGCTGCAGAGTTACTCCACTACTGGTGGCTTACATGGGTACTTGTCAGCACCTAGCTGGCAACTGCAGAGTACAACTATAGGATTGGGTACTGCTAAGTAAACATCTGTATGCACTCAGTGGCTTGTGTACTTCGCAAGTACTTAGTTGTTAGGTACTGCATCAATATGCATCAAGGGTACCCTTGGAGTAGAGGTAAGAGTACCCATGGAGGTCGCCTAATCTCTGGGTTACAAAGTGAGTAGGAATCCTGCTTGTGTATTCATAACCGGTATAAGGCTCATTTATTGCAGATTTATTATGCTAATGAGGCCAATGGGTGTAGATACGACTTTGTTGCATATTCAAAATAAGATTGATTTTTGAAATGCAACAATTTGGTCGTTGCTCGTCATTAGGGAACTAGTCATGTACATACAAAACCGTTTTATATTTGATGTTAAGGTAATGGACTAAGGTGTGTAAATAAAAAGAAACCAACATTACGATCAGTTACTTACGTATTGTAAAAAAAGTAAATGAATAGGACTTAACTAAAAAACATATAAGGCTCAAGGATTGCAGATGTAAGCTAATTAGGTGTAGATAGACTTTTGCACTCAAAATAAACTTTTTTTCGAGGGCAACGAAGTCGTAATGGTAGTTAGTACTTTGTTACACTCACCAGGAAAAAACTAGTCATGTAGGTACACCATTGTGTGGTTCGTTTTTATAAGGTTATGTTTAGGTTTGTAAAATAACAGGGAAGACAATATTACATCAGATACGCAAATATTGCAAAAAAAGTAATAATACACCATAATTAAAAATAATTATATGTTAAAGGAACATTTGTATTACAGGTCGTATTATGAACAGGCCAAAATAGGTGTATATACGAATTTTATTTATATTAGATTTAATTAGTTTGTTGTTGAATAACAACCGTTTTATTTGTGTTAAAGGTGCTTGTTCGATCGTCTTTGGGGTCCCCCGCTTACCGGAGTAGTATCAAATTTGCATCAGATGAAAGTACGTATTTTTCTCATGTCGTCCTGAAAATGTCTGCTTTCAAATCCATTTCTTTCTCAAGATAAAGATAAAAAAGCTACCGGTTTAATGGTAAACATCACAGTAGTGAATGGGCGGTGCACGATGAATTATCGCGTCTAGCATCAAAACCGCAAATTTGTTGCCCATGATACTCGTGATCAGTGTGACAGGTGTCAGACTATCATATCAAGTAGAACCCGATAGACCAAAATCGGAACAAACACCTTTAAGGTCATGGATAAAAAAAAAAGAAGGTGTGGGAATATAAAAAAAATCAACATTACGCCCAGACTTGGTATTGTTAAAAACACATAATTAAACATATAATTACACATAATTTAAACTATAGTAGGCTCACTTTGTTGCAGATTTAGTAGGCAATTATGTGTTGCCTGACATTGGTGCAACTAAAATAAGTTTTTTATTGAGTCAACAAAATCGTAACTTGTAGTTATACTTTGTTGCACTCACCAGGAAAAGTAGTCAGATATACACCATTTGTTTGTTTTTGTTTTATTTGTTTTGTTTGGTGAAGATTTGTAAAATAAGGAAGTCAATATGTAGCTCAGTACTTAAGTTTTGTAAAAAGTAATTAATGTACATATTTAAAAAACAGGTATTTCCAAAAAAGATCATTATTGCAGATTTATTATACTAATTAGGCCAAATTAGGTGTAGATACGACTGTGTTGTACTACTCAAAAACGAGATTTGTGAGTGCAACATGTCGCTGTTTCTCTCATTCGAAAAAACTAGTTATGTAGATACGCCATTTAATTTGAGTGGGTAAGGAGATACCAGCCGTACTTAAGAATACCTATGCAATCATAAGTATAAAATCATTGTTGACACATATCGAGTGGTTGTCATGGAAAAGCGGAATTATACTAACCATAAAAATGAGTTTTTTTTGTCGACCATGCGCCTATTTGACTTTCGCGCTAAGTGGCATATGGGATACGTGTTATGCGATACGGACGGCACACAGAGCTCATTACACCTCCACACGGGACGCTTTCAGAATGTGTATTTCCTGTGGCATTTATGACGCAAATGTGCCGGTCGTATCGCATACACGTCATATTAAGACGAGAATTTATAATGGTTTTAAAACATTGATATACAGGGCTAGAATTCGGTGAGAACGAGAATCGATTTTTGCAAAGATTCTCGTAAACTTAATTTAACAGTGAATCAATGTTGATTCTTGTAAACTTCAGAACTTAACACAGAAGTGAATTAGATGATTCCTGCAAATTGTTTTGGGGAATCAAGACTGCTTCTGGCACACAGCGGACGAAATTATACCCCCCCTTGGCTATATGGGTTAATTATAATTCAGTTTTCGATGAAACCACCTCGATATGTGGTCAATAATTATTTTATAAAGGTATATTATATGCCTTTACAGTTTCTCTTTAAGGTAAGAAAGCGTGAAATAAAAAATCAACATATGTCAGTACGTAAGTATTGTAAAAAGTAAATGAAAACACATGATTGAACGTGTAAGTCTCAATTTATCGCAGAATTATTAGGCTAATTAGCTCATGTAGATATGACGTTGTTGCACTCAGAATAAAGCCTTGTTGAGTGCAAACAGAGTCGAAACTGGTATTTACTTATTTCTTTGTTGCAATCACCAGGAAAACTGTTATGTAGATACACAGTTCGTTTGTGTGTTTGCGTTTTTTTTTTTTTTTTTGCAAGGTAATGGTTTAAGACGGTGTGTAAATTAAGGAAATCAAAATTACGCTCAGTTTATAAGTATAGTAAGTAAGTAAATTTACATCACCAGTAAAAAGTAAAATCACAGGAAAACTTGTCATGTAGATACACAGTTGTTGTTTGTTGTTTGTTTGTTGCTGGTTTTCTTTTATGTTTTGTTTTGTTTTGTTTTGTTTTGTTTGTTGTTTGGTTTTTCTAAGGTAATGGTTTAAGAAGGTGTGTAAAGTAAGGAAATCAAAATTACGCTCAGTTTATAAATTAAGCGCAGTGTGTAAGTACAGCCGGTCTCAAAAAAAATGGTTACAATCAAAAACCGGATTTTTTTCAATATAATCTCAATAAAGAAGTGTGTTGTAATATTGAAGAAGAAAGACCAGGCTTTGCAGGATTTTTGTTTCATCTCAATTGCTTATTTCAATGAGAGATAACTCCAGTTTACTGCGGCACACAAAAATCCGTGTTGTGCCACTTTCTGGTTGAGTGAAAACAGTGCACGAATTAGTTAAACATAAGGTATTACACGACAGATATGAATTCTTTAACAATGGATTAACTTCAAAATAAACTATAAAATACGAAAACAGTTACATTATGGTGGAAGTTATGATCAGAAAGTTCTGGATTTAAGATAAAGTGAAGAAAATTCCACATGCTGTTGTTTTTCAGATGAGAACATGATCGTACCACCGCGTACAGCAATCTGGAGGAGAGAGGTTTTCTATGGTCTTGAGTATCATGAAACGCAATTTCTACCACCCACCTCTTTGATACTTTGCTTCATATTCAAATTTTATTGAACTTCACCAATTAGTTAATGCACAAAGATGTGCAATTTTTAAAAACCATTTCTTTGGATTTGGAGTGGGTTTTATTTGGTTGCAAACTACATTCCTTCGTCGCAATGAGTTTACAGCTACCAATCTCGTAATAAATTCAAAGCCCATTTCATTGACGTGCAATAAATATTTTTTTTTTTTTTGTATTGTTGGTTATTATGAAAGAAGATTTTTATAATCTGAACTGATTATGTTGACTATTATGTCCGATAAAAGTAGACGTCCTTTGTTTCTAAATTTAATCTGTGTTTTGTTTCTTTTTGTCAAGGTGCAATCTTTTGTGAGCTTTAAGACAGCATGGATAGCTGGACGAAACAACCTGAACTCTGCTGACATCTGGCCCATGGCCTAAAATGGCACAACTCGCTTTTTTTGGTATAATCGACTAATTGATTATTACCGGATTGACAAAAGCAAATGAGATGAACAAACACCATTGGAAAGCCTGGTCTTTGTTCTTTAAAAATTATTTCAAGTAAGAATACTTATTTGGAAATTTCATATTTAACCAATTTTTTTTCTGAGTGTAAACCATGTTTTTTGAGACAGGCTGTATAGTAAAAGTTATTTACGTGACCAAAATTAAACCATATGTTTTTTTATTGGGCCCACTTTTTTTATACATGAAGTTTTACATTTGACCCAAGGGTGTTTTTGATCAATCCCATAATGGTATTGCAATGTGCCTATAATGTACTTCCTAACCGTCTGTCCTTAGGATAAAAGTGTTCAAGACGTTTAAGGCCACAAAACATCATGATCATGATAAAAAGGTCCTTAAGGTACCAGCGCTTGGGTGGTTTCAAAATTTATGAGTGTAACTCGGGGTTCTAATAGGATTTTTATGGATCACAAATGGTCTGGAGATGAAATGTTCCCATGAGATGAATTATCCCAAACCTGGAGCATTGTGGAATTGAGTTAATACCACCCTCTGCATTTGCCTTATGAAGTTACATATGCAGGTTTTTTCCTGCCCAGCGACTCTACTAAATTAACCATTTGTACATTTGAAACTTTCTATATCGTTTGAACAGTAGTGTAACTCTTATTTCTTATCATTCGATTTTTGAAAATAGGTTCCCATTTATACATCTTGTTATAAATACATCTGATCCGATCACTCGAGTAATTATTGTAGTTTCGTCCGCATCTACAGTTTTTTACATGATAACATTTATGAGGCAAAAAGGGCAGTTACAAACTGAAACCTAGAAGGATTCAGTATGGGCCCTGTAAAATGTTTGAAATTTTCAACCAGAGACGTTCCCCCAACAATAATACATTTTTTTATAATGACATCATATTTCAGGTCTCAAATCAGGACAGCTCTTCGACCAGCTATGAGTTTAGCTATTGGAGTGCTTTCTCGTAACAAGAAAATAAGCACCAAGCACGTCTGAGATAACTTTTGCAGAATAATCAAATATGAGACCTAATGTTTTCGTCGATGGTACATCAAAGCGAATTCGGTGTTACCAAAGTAACCATCAGTGCGTATTCAATCACCAGCAATAACATTAACCAATAATGATTGTAATTATTGTAATTAATGTTCTGTAATGTTACCTTAAAATTGAATGTTGTAAGTGAAGGACTCGAGGATTAATAAGAGGGCAATGGATGGATTTTTTTCCTTGTAATTGAATGAATGGGTGTTTAATTTGTCAGAAGTCATACTTTGTAATTGACACAATGGCGTATCGGTACTGGTAAAAGAACTTTCGAGTCATTACGTAATGTCCACAAGCCAAGGGTTTATAAGACGTTTTCCACGAGTTCCTTGTGAACATTCGATCTATATAACAGTTTCTATTATAGTAGACTTCAAAATAAGTGAGACCTCAGTAAAATTTTAGTGTCGTCCATTCATTTTTTTTTTTTTTTTTTTTTTTTTTTTTCTGAGAGGTAAGAGGAATTATTTTAATGGCCCTAGGTAAAAAGGTTTTTGTTATTATACTCATACTATGTAGCGAATGTAGCTGTATAATTGTTGACCTGAAAAACATTATTTCACATATAAGATAGCTTGGATGTTTTAATTGAAATATCAGGTGGAAAATCACCAGCAGTTATTTCATTAAACCCCCCCACCCCGGCGGGGCCGGCCCCCCCCCCCCGACCCCCCCGGGATGTCAATTTGAACATACAATAATCTTTTACACTGCCAAAATACATCCTTATCACTAATTTGAGACATAATAGCATTCTTATAATCAATGCACATAAGTTTGATATTTGGCCATCAAAAATGAGGGCCAACCTCTGAATGTATTAACGAGATTACAAACAAAAGCGGATTTCACCTCCAGGCCAACCATGGGACATAAGTATTCTATCATTAACAGAACCATTGTAGAACTGAATGCAGCAGTTTTTTTTTTCTTTTTTTTTTTCTATTTTTTTTCTAATAAGTCGATTTTGTAAAGTAGCTTTGTACCATGGACACCATAGGTTTGTTATGGCAACAAAAAGATTAGTCTCCGGCTTATGGCCGGGGATGAACCCCACTTTCAATATCCAACCTATCGAAATATGCATGGAGTCTCACTAATTTGAAATATACTTAAATGTTGCTGGAAATAAGTAAAGTGCCGGAGGTACCAATGTAAATAAGCTGGTTATCGGGTTATAACAAATTAAATAAAGAGATATCCTAAAGTGGTCTTCGCTCTCTTTCTGTGCGTTGACAGTGTGATGTATAAAGTGTACAAGAGTTGAAAAAGATATCGGTCAATTCATTTAACATTGAGCTATTCCACAAAAAATCCCCCCTCCCATAACAATGAGAAATCCCACAACATTTTTTTTTTCTGAATTTGGCATGGGAATTCCCATCATGAAAATAAAAACATCTCATTTCTCATTAACTTGAAGTCCCCTCAACGACCTAAAATTACAGCAGGAATAATTCAGTTACATCAAAATCCCACAACTTCTTGGACATTAACCGATAACTCAAAGATGACAGTAGGAATTCCCATACAACTTTTCTTGAATATTTAGGTTTATATCTCATTCCTTTCAAATGTTCGCAAAGACAACCAATAGATGGCATTTTGATTTCCCGTGAATTTTCTTAAATATTACGAGATATCCGATTTCCTTTCAAAATCTTCGCATCGACAACCCAAAGATGATGTTGGAAATTCCAATATCATTTTGTAATAAATTCTACAAATTAAAAGATATTAATTTCCTTTTGGCAAATTATGTGTTTTTCAAGTTAAGTTACACTCTTAAATTATAAAGGGACTTATGTACGATGACGGAAACCAGAAAAATATAACACGGCAGCAAGGCAATGAAGAGAAAAACAGTGAAAAGAGGTTATAGCAAGACACATAGCAACAAGGCAACACAGAGGAGAACACAAAAGATTGAAGTATTGTATTAAGTCAAGAATCATTGTATTAATTCAAGAAGGCAACGGAAAACCAGAAAAAAATACCGTAAAGCAACAAGACAATGGGGGAGGGGGGAGTAGAGAACCGTCATGTTGGTATCCCCTGTCAGTAATGCTTGCCAGTAATCAATATCTAACTAGAGGACGCGCAGGCTTTCTAGGTTGCTTTGACTCTAGCTTCATGAGCGGAGGGTTTTCTAATGTAAAAAGTAACATCGTTGCGGATATGGTGTAAACAATATCCATGAGATCTCTTATGTCTGCAGGAAACTCACAGAGGAAATGCTAATCACAACAACCATACCAGGACAATCCTTGTCATCTAGAGACAATCTAAAGTATGGAGTGCTATATATGTGAAAAAAGGTACCGTTGTAGAAGCAACCCCAATGTCTTGCTGACAACAACATCGAAGTCCTCACAATTGAGATCAGCTCTGTCATAGTACACAGTCTACCCCCCCCAAACAAACCATCAGTAGACTTCAAGCACCTCCAACTCCAATAATGAGAATTCCACCAAAATGTCATTTCTTCATTGGCGATATCAACAGCCATAGTACTGCAAATCTAAATGAAACCAAAAAGACGAAAAAGCTGTCGAAGAAAGGTTAGACAGTCAACATCTACGGCTCCTTCATGACCCTAAGCTGCCACCATTCATTTTAGAGCGCCCGTTGGAAGAGAGGTTTACAAACCCTGATTAGCCATTGTTAGCAAAAACACCTCTAACCTTTGTAGCAAGATTGTGGGGCTACGTTCCACTAACTCAACATCAATACCATTATGCAAGTCAACGCGGCACTAAGACAAAACACAAATGCCTTTTAAGCACGCTTAACTCTAGGAAGCAGACTGCAATGATTCATGATGACCTGGACCAGAACGTGAAGGAGATGCTCCAAAACCCCATAACTATGACATGACAACAAGTGAACAAGACTGCCCGGAGATTCCATACACAGGCTGTAGAATGGAATATATGCTAATGCTTTAGCAATTAAGATATGAATTGAGGCCGTTATAGATAGCTTTCAATAACTTGATAATCAATTAAAATCAAATAAACATAAGATGGATCCAAAGTGGAAAAAATCAATATATGTCAAAGAGCTGTAATGTTGTGTATATCACTATAACTCATCCTCAAAGTGATTTTAATATCTGCCAAATGGCGCCTAGTGTGTGCGTCCCACTAAATGGCTGAGAAAATGTCAGTCATAAAGGTCAGTAATTCACTCACGCATCACGCTGTATATGCTAAAAATATATTTTTTGGTAGTTTTTTAGTTGGATATCAACTTCAAAAATTCCAGTAAGACAAACTTAAGTCCTTATTTATCAAATGTCCAAATATGGAAGACCAATGGAGGTGCCTTAAACCTTCAAAAACAACCTTTAGTAAGAGAGCCATTTCCAGCCATTGAAACCCATCTTTGAGGCCTGTATCGATTAGTCTGACTACTTAAGGGTATATAACACTGATCTGATGACTTACACAAACAAAGGGATCTACACAACATTGCCTAAGGGGTTCAATATTTATCGATTAAAGGCCCTCTTAGGGGTATGGAGAACATCTTGGATGCTATAATAAAGGAATTTATTATCACATTTTTTGAAAAATTTTCTTTGGTTTTACAGGACATCGGGCATGAAAGTAAAAAGAAAATGACATATGAAAAGTGACCCTTTACCTGAAATCACTTCCACGATTTTAAAAAAAACAATTTGGATGTTACATTCTGTAAAAACAGTAAAAACAAGAAGAGTACCGGGGGGAGGTGGCAGTTATTGGCGATTTCATTGGAACAGAACGGCAAAGGTGTTCACAGTGTCATCTAGCAGTTTTGAGACACAATTTCAAAGCATTCAGACCACCGGGATTCAGGCATTGTACTTTAGGCTTGTAATAAGATATTGATCTGGCAAGTTGAAAGATGGATTGCCAGGATTGCCACATTATAAAATAGCAATGGTCTGTGAGCTGATGACAACATGCTTTTCAAGTTTGGTAAATGCTGGCATAATGCCCGCATCCTTGTTCCTTTTTGCGTGATGTCTAGGGTTGCTAGTCATTTTCCTCTAGGGACGTAGGGATATGTCCCTAACCCCACAGCGAGCCGACAACATCCCGCTGGGTTATTGTTATTATGGCTGCCATAGTTCAAATAGAGTCTCTTCAACAGACTTTAGTAGGCGTCTGTGAAATTTTGATATCTGGGTTAATAATAAGGATTTAAAACAAAATACGTGACCGATTAGAAGTTTTTTTTTTTTTTTTTTTTTTTTTTTTTTTTTAATTTTTGACAAAAAAAATCCTACACGGTCTTCGATTTTTCTTGGAAATTCGAACTAAATATCCGTTTTTCAAATGACAATAGTGCGTGAACTGATGCTGGTGTAATCCATGCACAGCGGGATGTTGTTGGCTGCTGTGGTCCCTAACGTCCCTTAAAACGCAAAAATCCACCTGAAACATTTAACGCTCCCCCCCACCCACCCCCAGAGCGGACCGCCTTAGGTTACGATAGTGGGAAATTGATCTGACAACAAACATTCCGCTACCTCACTTCTCTGCGGTGATTGTCAGATTTTACTCTAGGGACGTTAGGGATATATTTACATAGAGGCAAAAATAGTCATAGGGGTTGAACAAATGAATGTGTTTTTTTTTTTTCTGTTAAAAAAAATTGATATATCCTCTTTCATTTATCAGTGTCCAATATAATAGGGGTCTTCAACTTAAAAAGCCAACAGCTCCTTATAACTTTTGGTTTTTGGGTTCTATGTCTTGCAGACGTTCTATCTCAGCATTTTTTGCACGTTGTTAAATGAAAGAAGAGCAAGAACTAGGCAACAAATTGTGTATCTTAAAACTTGGAAAATTATCGGACTTTGGCACAATACTTGATCGAAAAACATGCCGAGTACTTTTGTGCCAACTGTTATAACACGAACCAGACATAACACATGGGTGTATGTGTGTGCGTGTGTGTGTCGTTGTGTTGTACATTAATCTTTACCTTAAATATTAAAGATACATCAAACATGAGGAGATAATTCAGAATTATGTACTCTCATTTCCCTCACTCATATCCTCTTATCAATGACTTCATGTTTATTTCACTATCTAGGTTAAACACTTGGGATATGATATCAATTGCTTCATTTGGTACCAAATATTTCATATCATTCTACATCAAATGATAAAGAGTGATCTAGTTATTGATACGGTAATGACATAATATCACACATGCATTTTTGAGTCAGACAATTTAATTCCATTTAAATAAATTCGTTTTGCCGAAAAGATGATATTAAATATAAATGCAATTGCTCAATCCTGTATTGTTTATTGCGACAAATTTTGGAATTCAGATTCTTTCCATTCTTTTTCATGTCATGTTGCATCAAAGAAATATTTCCAATGCGTCACACAATAGTTCATCTCTCAGACTGGATTCTACTGAAAACATTATAAATGTTTGGTAAAGCTGTTTTTGTATTTTGCAAATTAAACATATTATGGGGCATAGTAACACTATGCTGACAACTGCTCAAAGTTTATCAATCTAATATTTACAACAATATAACTTAAATAAAGCAATTCTTTTTTCCACTTATTAAACATCAGAACTTTGTTTTTTTAACATTGTTATTGCCCCACAAAATTTGATTTGGGAGCCTCTACACTCAAGGAAGTTTGTGTGTATTACTTTTTTCATTTAACAAATGCCAATACCCATGACTGTTAAATCTTGATAGAATTTTAGAATTTTGTTATTAACAATTTGTTTTATCGGGCACAGATAGTGTTATTCTTATATTATATGTGTGACTGTACCTTATACCTCTACGCCTACTTATTGTGTGTCATCTGTATCACACTAATGTTTAGCTAGATATGACTAATCGGTGTGTTTCCAATTGTATCACATAAGAAGGTTTTAGTGCGAATATTTTCATAAAACTTAAAAAATAGACCAAAATAAACGTTCTCAAAAATAACCCACATCGAAAATAATCACGGAAGTCAGTTGCATGAGAACACGCGAAATCAGCGGGGCTGTTGACATGCGAGTCGGGCCCACTGCTGCCAAACGCAACAGTATTGGCTGGCCTATAACCATGATCACCCTAACTATTATTATTTTTTAAAGATTATTCAACTAACCTCTTGGTATGTAGTCAGAAATAGTGAATCAATTGATCAAACTGACCGTTGACATGTCGTTTCTTATTCAACCAATGCATACATTCTTGCTAAGAATATCGGAGCCTCAAACATGGATAATATCATTATCGCCCCTGAGGGCACTGGCATACGACCAGAAGAAAGAAGTACCTCAATTCAGCGGTAAGTTTTTGAATATTTTAATTCATTTTCATATCTTATATATGAGTAATCGTAGAAGTTTGTCTGGACCATATTCATTAAGCTAATACAGACTTTTATTGATATGTAAGTCACGGTATAGATATATCGCGCAAACTATTCTTATGGTAGTTGTATGTATGACCCATACAAACAAGTTTTATCAGCTGTAAAACTGCTATGACCTTTAGAAACAACTCAAAGAGCTTAACAATGGATTGTATAATCCGGAAGAGTGGATCAACCGAGTGGCGGGGTGGAAGAAAAGAAAAAGAAATAATAGTGGATTCATCAAAATCAAAAAGGAGCCAAGTTTAACCCAGGGTTTAAACCGGGGGTTAGTCCTCATAAATTATTAACCCTTTTGTTCTAGTTTTTAGATGACTCCTCAAAATGAACAGCTCTCGAAAGTCACATGCTGAATAGCACAGGGTTAACAGGTTTAACATGTGTTAACAGTGTTACTCTTATTCACTTAAAAGGGAATAAGGTCCTTTTTAAAAAACATACCGTAGGGACACGGGTGGTGGGGGGGTCCTGCACCCCGCTCAAAAAAAAAAAAGAAGTCTAACAGGACTTAATTCACGAAATTCTGCACATTTCATGGACTCTCTAAGAACATTAACCATCGTTCATTCTTACCAAAGTACGTGAACTTCGCTCCGGTACGCCTAACATGCCAAAAAACTTTCGTAAAAAGCTTCTAGGTCAATCGTTATCTCACCCTTTCGGTCATTTAGCCAAAAAAATGTGAAGGTAGACCTTCACCGGGGTTTTAGGGTATCCGTCCCAAGTCGAAGGGTAGGGTGGTTGGCCACCCAAGGATATGTTTATGGCATTTTGAAAATATTATGCAGAGTATGGCTCTAAAACTCTTTTGTAGGTAAAACTAGCCCCCCCCCAATTACCATCTTTAGCGCTGAAACCCGCATGGAAATCCGATATTCCTACGTTTAGCGCACGAAATTGGATTTCGTCTATTTTCTGTGGAAAAGTGCAAATTTGCCGACTTTCCGGACTTGGCTGCGTCATGTGACGCCCATTATAGGTATAGTAGGTACTTATTTTGAGATCAATGGAAAGAGGAGGACCATAGCATACATTTTTTTTGGTATCAAATCATTAAGCATCGGGGGCTTTATAAACAATTCTCGAGGGGGTGTAAAAACCCCCCCCCCCCCCCCCGTGGTAAACCGTGTTACAAAAAAGATGTTCAGTTCATGGTTTGCTCCATTGGAGCCGGGTCATTGCAAAACTATTGCTTGACCCCTGGATTATAAAAGACTACTTAAAAAGTTACTGGTTAACACATATTTTGTTATTGTAGTGTTGTGGTTTGTAATTTTGTAATGTTGGAGTCTTGGTATGGCGTAGTGTTTGGTTTTGAGGATGTTGATCTCTTAGTGGTTGTTTGTTGCTCACATGTTGTTCTGGTTTTAAGATGATGAAGTTAAGTTGTTGGCGAGTGTGTGGTTGTTTTGGGCATCAGTGAGACGTGAAACATGTTGACATTGTATATTGATTGCAGTAGGCGCATGTATATAAGTGGTCGATTATTTGTATGGCAGTGTTAGCTTTGATCTCTTCTGGTGATAGCGATTTGAGTTCGTCTTGTTAGTTAAGTTATACTCTGATTCATCTGATATGTGACCCACGCGTACCATTCTTGCGGAGGTGTGAAAAATTCAATGAGGCGCAGGGACTTCTGTTAATCATGTGATTGGGAGGAATGTTAAGGCACCTGAAATACACATTGTGCATTTCCATACATGAATAAACTTGTATATTTTCTGCAGTGAGTGAGTTATATTACAGGAGTGTCATCCAAGATAATCCGGCGTTGCACGTGCATTTGAATTCTTACATTTTCCATCTCGACTTAATTGGAATAGGTCAAAAACTCCAGGGGGACGAACGTATCAAGGGGGAACGACGTATCCAGGGGGGATCGCTGTAGTCAAAAAATCAAAAAGTTAACATTGCTGTTAACCAAATACTCTCCACAAAAAAAGACTGTGTAGATATAGATAAAACTGGAACTAGAGTGGGGGCCTAATGTTCGATATAGAAG
The DNA here is from genome assembly GCA_023653785.1 of Ophioderma brevispina. Classification (NCBI taxonomy): domain Eukaryota; kingdom Metazoa; phylum Echinodermata; class Ophiuroidea; order Amphilepidida; family Ophiodermatidae; genus Ophioderma; species Ophioderma brevispina. The sequence goes on from JAMKCH010005015.1 coordinate 19,743, forward strand.
GATCTTCATCAAAGGAAAAACTAATATTTGCGACAAAATTAGGGTCCGAAACAACGATTTTAATGGCGGCACGAAAAGCGCCCATTTTGTTTGCAATTTTCTTCACCATTATGCACTAAAAGTGTAAACTAAATGGCTTTTGTTGATGTTGAGAATAGACCAAAATAAGTAAAATGTAACAAATTGGGTGTTTGATCAGTTTATATATAGTTTTTTCATGGCTAATTTTTTTTCCAAAACTATGGATTTTCCCCTTTATTTGTTCAGCAGCGATATGAATTGCGCAACAAATAACATGTCAGCATAAATTAAGTTAATAATTAAATAAACAATAATTCTAATAAAGTGATAATCATGCATACGTCCACACACATGTGTAACCACCATATCTCTCTTAATTCCTTAGATTGTATATTTAAGTCTAGGTGACTGAAATTAGTGACAAAACCTTTGGATTTAAACACATTCCTTTAGATTCAAATATAATCTTTAAATGATTTTATAAACAAGTTTTAACTCATTAAAGGTTTATTTCAAATCAAAAGGACTATTTTAAGTAAGCCTTTTACACGGATTTTAAAGTGAAGTCAAAAAAAGGTTTTGTCACTAATTGTTCGTTAGACTTATAAAAAAATAAGTCTACGGAATAAAGAGAGTAGTCAAAAGCTCACTGCATTGGAAAAGTTATGTGTCCTTCGTTAGTGACTAAGGGATTCGGAGGTCCGGTGCAATGAATTTGTATTTTTTTTTTCACCGTAAGAAGTGTGTTACAATTTGAAAAGTATCGTTTAGAGAAATATTTGTCAGCACGAAATGCCGGTGTTAATTTTGGAGGGCTCTTGGATCCCCACCCCTCCACTAAACTCCTTGCTGATTTTTGAATCATGTGCAACATTTTAATTTTAAGGCTTTAAACATATGTGGCCAGTATCCGTTTGTTTACGGTGCAGTAAGTAAGTCATGGAAAAAAACTTTTGAACTTTTTTTTCATCTTCTAAAACAGGTATTGCACAGGGATAGTAAAACGCGGGGTATACATTTAACTATTATATGAAGGAGGACACTCATAGTTATCGTCGAGATGGCACTTGTAAATATATTGTAAATTTTACAATAGTGTATGGTATGGCAGCAAGCAAAAATACTTTAATAAATTCAATCAAAAAAAAAATCGGCGAAGTTAAAATACAGACTTTTGATAGTAGGATACCACACAATAGGCTTGTCTACCATTGAGAACTTCAATTTGATGGTGTGTAACTGTCGCAACAGGTAGTTGTAACGATTAAAGTCAAAACCTGTTAAAATTGTATTTGAAGGTATTGGTTGGGGAAACAATAGCTGCCAGATAGTACTGAAAAATACTTTACTAGAATCGTATAATTGACAATTCAAATAGTTTATTAATATGTTGACATCTTTTACATTTGAATAAAAGTCAAGGTTTTAATTTAGTCACAATTGGCGCAAAATGTGACATAAATATAGAGTATTTTTGCTGTATTTCCAAAGTACAGCTAAATACTGTCATTTGTAGCATTTTAGTATTTTTACTGTCCAATTCGATCAGTTTCTGTATAAACGGGTTAGTTTTACACAGTGTCACCAAAAGTTCCACCTGTGAGCACCTCCCCTTTTTTGAGGCCTTGTTACTGAAAGGTCATGTTTTATCTGATTTGATATTGTGTGAGGTTAATATGTGGAAAAAAGGTTACAAGTATTGCGAATCAAATGCCGGCCAAAACTGGACGTGTTGTAATTTAACAAAATCTGGATAATTAACGTCACCACCAAATATCCACAGATCACCTAAATTATCGCGTGATTGCGGTGTATTTCATGTATAGGCCTTCTGAGTCGTACAGAATATGATACCTAAGACAAATCAACAACAGAGGTCTCCAAACACTACACATCATAACGAAAACAATAAAACAAAAAACAAAAAAAGTACCCAAAAAATATAAACCTACAGGGACATATTTTCGTACTGTCTCTTCTTTGGTTATCATTTCAACCAAACAACAAAATATAAATTGAAAACATAGCCAAATTACGTGATGATAGCTAACTTGTTAACATTCAGCGCTATCATGCATTAGTTCCATACCGACATTTTGAATGGATATAATAACATCATCTATGCTCATATGAACAACAAACCAATTGAAAATGGAGCTTCAGTAAATATTTAAGTTATCGCTCGTCGGACAATCACCATTCTAGCTAGTTGCCTTATTGCTAACAAAATATTCAGAAAAGTTCCATTTTTGATCAATCAGCAGTTAAGCTCATGATATACTTCCAGTCGCAGCGAGCGATTTCTGCTCATGAGCATGCGTAAAACTTGATCTTAGGTCAAAAATCGGTATGCGCAGGCAATCGCTCGGGCGAATTGAAGGATAACAGGGCTTTACATGGGGCTAAACTTAGCAAACGTTTCACGTTAGGGAATTGTCAGGAATTGTAGACAATCTATTCTGCCGAAATAATATCAATAATTCATAGGTGGGGACAGTCTTCACGAATAACGCGCGAACTAAGGCCTATTAGACCGCTTTTCTCGGTATGTCGTCACTACATACACTATATCAGGGATCTGGCTCGTAACCCTTTAGTCACACGGTTGTGCCGCGGTGGTTTAAAGCCATCCACAATGCTTTGCATTGTGCTTATATTTTACCGTATTAGGCACAAACCGAATTCTTCGATAAGTATAATATATTTAGGATTCACATTTCGTGCTAAAAAGATAATAAAGGTCCAGGTTTGGTGTGTTGGGAATTAGCTGTAATATCCTTGTATCAAGGCGCGATCTCCAAATTAATCCTATGCATGAAGGGATTCGTGTCACGCACCCCCCCCCCCCCTGGACGAGCTTGTGAGGACAATCGTGAATAAAAAGCATGCACCCCCAGACACCTTTCCTAATTTTTCAATATCATCACTATCATCATCATAATAAAAAACATCATCATCATCATAATCATCATCATCATCAATCTTGCAATTAGGACTAATAAGTTAGCTATATCATTTTATAGGCGTGATATATCGTTCCCTAAATAATCATATTGTTGCTACTGTTCTTTTTTTTAGGTTAATGGTGTTCTTGTTAATGTGGTTTTGTTCTTGTTAATGTTGTTTTTGTTCTTATTAAGTTGTTTTTTTGGTTTTTTTTTGTTAATGTTGTTTTTGTTCTTGTGAATGTTGTTTTGTCTTTTTAATGATGTTTTTTGTTTTGTTACTGTGATTTGTTATTGTTATGTTGTTTTGGTCTTGTATGTTGTTTTTGTATTGTTAACGGTTTTGTTCTGTTAATGTTGTTTTTGTTTTTGTTAAGGTTGTTGTTGTTCAGTGTTAGTGTTGTTTTTGTTCTGGTGAATATTGTTTTTGTTCTTGTTAATGTTGGTTTGTTCGTGTTAATGGTGTTTGTTTTTGTTAAGGTTGTGTTTGTTCTTGTTAATGTGTTTGTGTTGTTTTTGTTCTTGTTATTGTTGTTTTTGTTCTTGTTAATGTTGTTTTTGTTCTGGTTAAGTTGTTTTTGTTATTGTTAATGTTGGTTGTTTTTGTTCTTTTTTTTTTTGTATTTAATGCCTTACAAGAGGTTTTATTTTTTTTTCCCGTGCTCAGGGATACACATTTACAAAAAAGACAAAATCCAAAACATAATTACAAAAATCAAATACATGAAATAGACAATAGAGATTAGATACTACCAAAAACTTGCGAAGATAGTTCATGAGACTAATCATCCTCCCCACTTGTACAATAGGTTCCCAATATGCTCCATTGGTAATAAAGTTATAAGTAGATTACCACACCAATGGCAAGTCTGCTTCTCCAGGTTATAGTGAAATGTATCAAATGTGTAAAAATATGAAAGGGAGGGAGCGTGATTCCTAAATCGGAACTATCATTAACTCACTGTCTAACAAATAAGACACAAAGTTATTAATCTAGCAAAGTTTCATTCAGGGCCCAACCCCAAAACGACTGTTCGTTAGCATCCAGAAAGTCAAGACAACATGGACAATTTATTTATACCATGACTTAAAGTCATTCCAAGCTTCTCACAGCGTGGACACATTCCCAAAAGAGGTGAATGTAATTCTCAGGATAGCGGGTACAAATGAGTACAAGGATATAATAACATCATGCATCTTATATAATCTATTATTTGTCATAAACAATTTAAATTTATTTTATTACTGAAAAATCCTGTCCTGATGTCATATGATGATTTAAGGCCTAGATAATATCTTTCCATTTCTTTTTTTTCCCCTCAAATTAATATTCAAATTTCTAATGTACTCTTCTGAGAAGTAGGAGGCTTCAAATTCTTTTAACAGGATTGATAATAATTGGAAGACATATTATTGAGGTGAATTTGTTTATCCTCATACATCATATCAAGCTCTTTTAATATGCAAAGATCTTATCAAAACCTGTTCAAAAATTTTGCTTCCAGCTATTGGAATTGTATCTACAATGCTTCTCCAATACAAAAAAATATTTATAAGAAAAACCCTCTCTGAACAAAAATCAAATGGAATGATATCACAATTTGATAATAAAATAGATCGCTCACTAATTTGAAAACCACATGGTAAAAGCTGCTTGTTTTAAAACAAGGCTTTTTGTGGATGCAAAATATGTGGGATATTCCAAAAATACACTGTTGTGTAAGGGTTAAACAGTATCTGATAAAAAGATCAAAACAAAGATTTAAGCATAATTATCCCTATAAAAAAAATATAACAAGTCTTCCAATCTTGAATCTTGCTTCGGATTAAATATTACAATAAAAATACCAAGTTTCCGCCAAATGGGGATTGTAAAATCATCAAAAAGAAATCTTCCAAGGCCGATGTAATGTATATACCTATTACCCATTTAATTTTTTGGGCATCAAATAATGACTTAAACATCCACCATTTTTAAACCACCAAACTCCAATATCACCAATAATTGTACTCTTCTTAATAAACCCTTTACCACCATTCCATAAAAAAAATATAACTTTATCAATCTGCTGTATTACTATATCAGGAATATGAATTACCGAAGGACTAAAATATTATAAATTTTGGTTTTGTTCTTGTTATGTGTTGTATTGTTTGTTTTTGTTAATGTTGTTTGTGTTGTTTTTGTTTTTGTAATGTTGTTTTGTTATTGTTAATGTTTTTTTTATGTGGGTCTGATTGTTATGTGTTTGTGTTCTGGTTAATGTTGTTGTTGCTGTGGTTGTTGTTGTGATGCTGTTGTTGTTGTTGTTGGGGTTGGTTGGTGATGTGGGTGGTGGTGTCGTTGTCATTGTCATTTTTTGAAGACCCTTTATACACATTGGTAGAAAATTAACTGAACGATTTATTAGTGTAGTTTTACTGTTGGAGCGCGCATCAGATTCCCGCTGTGGCAAATATTTATTTTTTTGTGAAAAAAAAATTCTTTTTCTTGAAAACTTGATAATAAAAACAATTTTTAAGTTGCTTCAAAATATTCAAGCACCCCTTCCTGTTCTTTTAAGCAATTTCCCTTGTAGGGTTTCACAGTTTATACCACCAAATAATTAATTTCCTCCAGATTTTTGTCCCGTGTCATCCACTCAGTACAAAAAAAGGCTTGAACTTATTGTCAAATTGAAAGAATATAAAACCTGCACATACCGTTTTGTTGATTAGGCACTTGTAAACTGGGTTTCTTGAATTAAAAATAAAGGTAGTACGGTAGTAGGGTATCCAAATTCTTAGATGTATTAATGAAATGACGTAAATATTAAGGAATAATGAAATCAGACATCGTAGCACCTTTAAAAAAGCTTCCAACAGGAAAATAAGAATCAACTTCCATTGGCTTTAGTGTTATTTCACCTTTTAGTGGAAAGACGTTCTTGGGTCTTTTGCAAGGCAAAATAAAACTGACATGTAGGATTAAATTACTAAAGTATAAAAAGGCACACGATAAAATTTTATTTGGTGTGGACGTAAAGGTTGCATATAGGCGGCTTCAACCTGCTGATCAACTTTCACTTCGAACGTACTCTGGGTTCAGATGATGGATCACATATGTGGATCTTCCGGTATAATCACTTTCGCGCAAACAAGTAAACTTTTTTCAAGACATAGAAACGCTAGGTGAGATTTTGACCACTTACTCATGCACTGGAGCATAGGTTGTGGCCACCATTCCAGAGGCGGAGCTCATTCATATATATATTGAGGTGATGACCCCAACAATAGCAGTTATTAGCGATTTATTCCGTAAATGTATCACGGATTAGAATTGAAAAATCTCTAGTGCCACCCAATTCTCGCTGTTCAATCAAGGTTATTGCCAGCTCAAAAACAAGCATAACAACAAATATATTAATATATGAAAATAGACATTAAAATTAAATGGATTAGGATACCATAAAGAACGCAAGGCGTTGAATTATATGGCCCCCTGATAAGGTAACATTGTGTTTACAAAGTCAGTAATGATAGACAAAACTATTAGTTAATTACCTCAAAAGACTGGGACAAAAATTAAGTGAGCTAAAAACAAAAATTATTAAAAACGAAAACAGCATTGAACACACACAACTTCCACCGCCATAGACCCGACAGGGGGCAGAACAGACCAACAAAACAATATCATTTAAACAGCTGTTAGTCTTAAGGTGAATATGAACTGTATTGATCGATGATTTGATTTTTCAGGATGCTTTTTTAACATAATAAGAAGGAACAATTTTTAAGTTTATGATTAGGGATCTTGTTTGTTGTTGGGTAGCTGACCCCATGATACAGTTGTGCTCGCTTCGATCTCACTACTGCTATCTTCTTTTTAAATTATATACAATTTTAATCCATTTTTCAGGTTAAGGGAAATTCTTTGTCCCAAAAGATAAGAAAAAAATCAATAGCTGTCCCTTGAGGTTAGTGAGGGAGACTGTTCAAAAACTACCAACCCACCGCGTGGCGCCCACACCATAGATCGTGTTTATTAAAATCACAAGCTAACCCAGATTTAGTGTTTTAAAAAGCGTCTGTTTCGTTACTGAAACACATAAACTAGTCCCAAAAGACTACTTTAGGTTATTGCTAGCTGGGATGAATATTAGTCCCAGTAGCTTGTTTTCCTGGTGTCTGCCAGTGTAAACTTGCTTACTTAATATGAGCGCAAGTATTTCGGTATCATGCGTAAAGCACTCGTATGATATATTTGGCCCGAAAGTAAATGCTCCTCGATATTGGTCCAGGACATAGATCCTGGAGCATAAAAATCATCTTGGAATTTAGTTAAGGAGAAGTCAAATTTGAATGCACATGCTGCTCCCAGAAGCATCTGGCATATCTGCTCCTGCATCATTATTTAAACAGAATATAATATTTTCCCCGGCTCCTGAACATGTTTACCATATGCTCCTGAGTCTCAACGTGCATTCAAATATGCTTCAGTAGCATATTCCAAATGATTTCCTGTAGCCTATTTGACTTAAAATATTTCTCCTATTATTGATGCTATAAGGGAAGCAATAGTCAAAAATGCTCCAGTAACATATGTTTCAGGACCATGCTCATGGAGCGTAATTTTTCGGCCAAATCGTATAAACGCGTAAACCGTCTATTTTATGGGTAACGCATGTTGATTATTATTGTAACTTGACTGATAAACGTATTTTGGGTATTTTGTTCGATAGTATGTTGTTTAAACAGGTGGTATTAACTGATGTCGGAAACAAATTTGCTGAAATGACGAGATCTTTAAGAATGATTAACAACTGAACGATTTAACGAACGAACGATTTGTTGATTTTTTATGATTGATTGATTGCATCACTGATGATGAATGAATGAATGATGGATGGATGGATGGATGATGGATGGATTGGATGGTGGATGATGATGGATGGAATGGATTGATGATGGATGGGCTGGCGGGCGTGCGGGCGGCGGGCGGCGGCGGGCGGCGGGCGGGGCGGGCCGGCGGGCGGCGGCGGGGCGGGCCTGGCTGGCTGGCGGGCTGGAGTGATTAGTGAGTGAGTGAGTGATTGCGTATTGATTGAGTGCGTGAGTGAGTGAGTGAGTGAGTGAGTGAGTGAGTGCGTGGGTGAGTGATTGATGAGTGAGTGATTGAGTGAGTGAGTGAGTGAGTGAGTGTGATTGAGTTAGTGGATTGAAGTGAGTGAGTGAGATGAGTGAGTGATGTGAGTGAGTGAGTGAGTGAGTGAGCGCGCGAGCGAATGGATCGAAATATATTTTATTTTTAGCAATACAAAAGCTTTCCCCCGAAATTTTGGACATAAATTGCGTATCTGTATAAAATAATTTCAGTCTAACGACGGCCGAGTTTCCAATTTAAATTGGGCATTAACCCTCGTCCTTACCAAGGGGTGGGTGGTTACCACCCCACCCCGTGAACTTTGCTCCGGTGCGCTAAAACGCCAAAAGCCTCGCGTATTTCTATACTTCGTCCGGCCTGAACTAAGGAGTGATGTCATAACTTTCGCGCGGCTATTGTGCATGTGTTCGCGAACTCGCCGACTTTGTACGCTCCGATTACAGCTGCGGCCTACTGCGCTTCGCACGATAAAAAGCTGCGTGAAAGCTCTGACGTCACTCCTTAGTTCAGGCTGGACGAAGTCGGGGACAGAATAGGCGACCATGTGCGCGTCTGACGTAATTGACGGTGCGAAAACAAATGTCGGGCCATGAAGAATATTTGTTAACATTTAAAGCTGATTAACAGAAGTCTACTTTCGTCGCGAATTATGGCATTAGTTGAAACCCGACTCAAATAGGGATTTTTTTTTGACATTTAATCATATTTTGTTCGAATGCCCCGCCCATTAATACACATTCAAAACAATCAAAAAACAACCAAGTCCTCTGCGCGCTGATTGACAAACCTTGGCATACGGCGCATTGGTCGCCTAATTCTGTCCACTGACTATAATCAATCTCTCATCCTTTCTGTCATTATAGCGAAAAAATGGTGACGGTAGCATCTTCACCAGGGTTAGGTATTCCGTAAAAGTCGAAGGGTAAGAGGCGTTGTGGTTGTGCCACCCAGTATATTTTATGGTGCATTTTTTAAAAATATTATGCACAATTTTTTTGTTATTTTGTTTATGTTTATGTAAACTAGCATATTTGCCATCATTTAGAGCTTAAAACCGCATGAAAATACGATATCCCTAACCTTTTTAAGCGGAAAATTGGATTTTCGTCTATTTTCTTCTGTGAAAATGCCAATACTCGGTAGTTATACTTATTTTGGGAATCAATGGAAAGAGGAGACCATAGCATCCACTGGTAATCAAAATCATAAGCATCGGTCTTTATCACGATATCTCGAGAGGGGGTGTAACCCCCCCGTTAATCATCCGTGTTACAAAATTGCTTGGTTAGACGAGGGTTAATATTCCATGCTCATACGAATTTTGTATGCTAGCTGTGAATATCTTCCCCATCCGCAATGGCAGCTTGCCAGAGAATCGTAAGATAATCTTAACTGAACATCGTATGTACCAAAATTTTCTCGATGTTAACCCTCAAAATAGCGTTGACTAAAATTCCCTCTGGACTAACAGGCTAACAGACATTGCCTTTATCAGCAGAACGGAAGCGTGACAGAAAGGAAGGGGAGGGGGGCATGGAAGAGAGTAAGATCAGGTCATTAAGTCTAGGGGGTATGCGGAGTTGAACTGTGGGATTGGGTGGATAAGAGAATATGTGGGAGGAGGGGACATAGGGAAAACGCGCAGAAAAAGGTGGGGAGGAGACTTGGGATAAAGGAGGAGGAGCGGGAGGTCTGGGGGTGATGGGGGGAGAAAGTGAGTGATATATAGGGTAAGAGGAGGGAAAGAAAAGGGTAATTTAGGAGAGTAGGGCTGGGGGGAGTGGGGGGGAGGCAGATGGGAAAGTGGAGGTGGGGGTAGGGTGGTAAGAGTTGATTATGGGCCGGGTCTGAAGAAGAAAAGAATATAAGAGCATGGGACGTACGGGAAGAGTGGGTTTCCTTTTTCTCTTCACGGGGTAAAATGCCCAAAACGAATAACATTATAAACATAAAATGGAAATGGTGCTAACCAAACACCATAGAGGGTTGTCTGTGAAATGATAATAAATATTGCATATTTTCCATTTTCCAATAGGAACAAACTCTAACTGTGATATATCAGGTACCGTAACACTACGGCGGTCGGTAAGCTACCGTAATTCCTTGTTCTAAAATTGAAAAAAAAAGTTGGCGTAGTGTTTGAAATTTCTCAGACTGTGTATAATACCGAAAGGCATTGTGGAAAATGGATTCGCCCGTAGAGATGGCGTGTTACGTTTCCGTCACTGCGAGTACCGGGAAGTACCCGACAAAAACGTTCAATTTTCTCGCTAGGTTCTTTAGGTTCATACCCAATTACGATACATATTTAAACAAAACATGTAACGACCCTCTGATGCAAACTTCGATAGAACCCCTCCGTTGTCCCGGAAAAGAAGTATTTTTTTTTGGGGATATGGAGTTTCATTTACACATCCCCGGTTACACAACACCCTTCTCTATGACGGACTGATAACGTTAATCTCTCGCGCAGTACCATGTAGACAATATATTTCGCAGTCTGTGACACAGACTACACACTTCCGGACCGCCGTACCGTAGCTCATTAGACACACGGCTTTACGCCCTCTCCATTCTGCCCAATTTGATGAACCCTGGGGAGAAAGATGTTTAACGATCCTTCTCCCACAAAAATCGTAACCGTCCTATATATATCACTGTAAAAATACAGTGCGTTTACAGTAACATACTGTAAAAATTATAGTATTTGGCTGAATTTCGAAATACCGCAAAATACTGTAAATTTTAGTCCAATTTTCCAGGCCTATAATACTGAATTTTATAGTGGAGCTTTATTCGAATTTAATGAGCCTCAGCATTATTGTACACTATTATGAATTTTCAATTATACTACTAAACGTTCTAAATTTAACAGGAAAATCCCTGGCAGCAATTCAGCCAACAAAACCCCGTAAAAATACAGTTTTTTACAAGGTTTATAGCCCATCAAACTTACTGTTACATATTTTTTACGTTTGAATGTAATTAGAGTTTTACAACAAACACTGTAATTTTAGCAGTAGCATACCACAAAACGTAAAATGTTCGTTTGCTTTTTTATACACTCGGTAATCCTCACAATATACGTTGCCCGGGGAGGGGGGGGGGGCAGTTGTTTCAAGTTGGGATATGATGCGTGAACATGACTTCCGAAGTGCACCCTCAGTATTTCCCCATATCCACCACTAAAAAATACATCGGTCGTCGACCGCATGTGTCGCCTTCCGTCACGCTGGTTAGTGAAAAAAAAAAAAATGGAAAAAATAGCCCTAACTGACCTTTGAGACGCTTTATATGTGGCCTTGGACCTCATAAACAATCAAATGAGGGCTTGCATGTAAACCTCCATAAATAAACCAAGTTTTGGGTTCCAATTGAACTTCATCACATTTTCAATTAGGTGCAATTTACATTTTCATCCTATCTCACAACTTGACATCACAGACCCTTGACCTGGTATGTGACCTTTGAGACCTCATAAACAACGAGGGATCCCATTTTGTACCTATGATTCAAGTTTGGTTCCAATTGCAACTTCATTTTCAAATGAGGTCAATTTTACCACAATTGTACAAACAGCAACATTTTTTCAGCTATTTTAAACTTGACCTCACAGACCTTTGAACCTTGGTATGTGACCGTTGACACTCATCACAAATGGGGGATGCCATGATTGCAGCACCTGGTGACCCAGTTTGGTTTTATTCCATCACAGTATGAGGATATTCAGGCAAATGTTACCCTTTTTCCACAACAGACATTAACAACAGACATAACAACAGACATCAACAGCATATCATATTGGACAAAGTGACCCCTATGTGTCTCCTGCCTTAGGGCAGTGCGACACAAAACAAACCCTAACCAGCAATCTGTTTTTTTTGCTACCCTAAACCAATCTTTTTTTCAGATTTGCTACCCTAAACAAGTACGCAATGCATTGCAATTGATACTATACCCTTATTATCTGATTTTGCTCATGTAGCTTTACTTCAAATTATAGTATTTTTGATGATTTTATCTCGCGTACATCACACATCACAATTTTAGGGTAAAGAAAAAACATACCTTTTCCATATTTTGCTGTTTTGACACCCTAATCAATGTACGCGCGTACCTTGCCTGTTGGAACAAAGAGACCCAATTTTTACGCGTTTTCTTGGTCCACGCATCATATCCACCTTTGAATACAAGTGCCCCCCCCCCCCCGGGATACGTTGTTAAGTGTTTTTGATTAAATTATTTTGGCGATAGGCCTACGCTACCTTTTACGGTAATTTTCTTCTTGACAGGATTGTTGCCAGGATTTCCTGTAAATTTACGGTAATTTTTTACAGTATGTCGTGCACAGTAGAAATCTAAACCCAGGACAAATCTGGCCGTATCTGCCAACACAATCCTTAAAAATACAGGCCTATTCACAAATATCTATCACATTTCTACGGTGCATACTAGTGTAAAATTCACAGCTTGTAAATTTTACAAAATCGAAACTTTTTAAGGTTTTTTTTTCAGAAGTGCTGCCTGGTTTTTTCCTGTAAACTTTAGAGTATGTTTTTTCCTTTTGAATTTAGTACTTTTCTATATCGAAAACTCACAACAGTGAATCACATGATACATTAATCTGTGGTTGATCCTCATTAAAATTCGAAAAAGCTCCACTTTTAATTTAATCATTAAGGTCTGGAAAATTGGATGAAATTTCACATTGTATTTTTGCTGTACATGTATTTCCAAATTCACAGCCAAATACTGTGTTTTTGAAGCACTGAGAGTATTTGTGACCATGCACTTTTTCAGTGTATGTGGGGTTGTATGTGTCATGCTATGTTGTTGACAGAGCCTGACATTTTGGTTCTGTACCACATCGCTTTTTTAGTCTATATCTTTTACCACATCACTCCAGCATCGATAACTATCAATAACGGCTACGTCGTTTACAAAGGTTCGATATGAAACAACAACCACAAATTATTTACACTTAGTGCATGAGCTATAGAAAAATTACCGCTCTATACTACTATTTTAGGCCCAGACTATTTTCGTACTTGGCATGTATTTTCTTTTTGCCATCTTTGTCCGTTTGCCCGCCAGCAGATTATTGAACACAATCAACCGTGCCAACTAGCACGTATCTCAGTGAAGTGAATTCACTGTAAAATGCCCAATTGGTTTAGTCAATAAATATCTATACAACTTGGGGCTTCCTTTCTTCGCGATTCTACTTAAACTATTTTCCTACGGGTTATGGGTTTCTACTGGTTTCGGTCACGCTATGACACCTGATAGGCAGCTCCTTGCAATAACCGATGCCTTATTATACTTAAAATTTGCTTTATATGGGGGGGTTTTTTTCCATAACACTCTTTTCGCAAGAGGCCTACTAACGTAGTCAATTTAAAGGTGATCCTCATTGCTCGGACGGCATATATTAAGCTATATTACCGGAGGCATATTACGCTAGATACCATGGCAAAGCTTATTTTATCGGCGGATTTTATATGTAACGGTGTCATATTTATGCTACTCCACGATTTGGTTACAAGAGCCCAAAATAAATCTGTCTTTCAAAGAACACCAGTACGGGAAAGTCATCTAATGACTTGGACGCTGTTGGGTGGGACGTCCCCGATTGTGTATCGTCTCTGCAAGTAACAAAATCCCATTTTACTTGTATCGCTCGCTCTGCGCTTTCGAAGACTTAGCATTGCTTTCTCTAACATTTGCTCAATAATCAAGATTGATCAATCCAGATACAGATAACTATCTTGGAAGTATCTGGCATATTTGATAGCTCTATCCCACAGAGAAGGCGGTCATCGGCATTTTATACATACTGATTCTTGCCTCACAGGATTGTCTCGCAATTTGATGGTTGACTTTAACAAATTGTCGCTAGTTAATTACCGCCATGTTACGTTCGATAAGCCAAGACTTTACCGGAAACCAATAGCTAAGCCAACAGTGATTTATTAATAAGGTTCAATAACCATAA
>JAMKCH010005016.1:0-53140 GCA_023653785.1 Ophioderma brevispina
CCTGAAGTGGGCTTAAACATAGCGTCCAAGATGGCCGCCGGAAGGAGGCATGTTTTGTTAAATGTACTGAATCAGAAATTGGCAAATTGATGGAGTAAGAATGTGAGTGATATTTTGAGAGTACCAAAAGGAGAATTAATAACATTTCTATTTTGCGAATATGATCTTATCTCATGTTGGTGGCGGTTATACCCGCTCCAGTGGCCCTAAATCAAGAAGAAAAACACCCTGCACATCTTTTTCGACATAATAAAAACCATAAGGAAAACGATTGATAACATTTTCCCGCAAATTTCTCTCGTACTTCTGGACAATTGCAGACCACTGCTTTTCTTCCCGATTTACGTACCATAGATGAAATATAATCACCGCCATCTTGAAAAACGAGTCTGTGCGTAAAATGAAATGCCATAAATTCTTGAATTCTTCATCTATAAATTCTTTTGGAGCTCCCAAAATATCACCCAGGTTCTCATTTCAATATTTTGCCATTTTAAGTTAATTTAGCGAAATATGCCTCCTTGTGGCGGCCATCTTGGACGCCTAGATGTTTAAGCCTCCTTCAGGAAGTTAAAAACTTGAATTCGTGCAGTCGTGGATAAAATCTCTTTCTTAAAAGAATAATGGCGGTTTTACATAAAACAATGGCGGCCGTTTTGAAAAGGGTAGGACACGCTAACGTGCAGCTTTTCGGGACGGAAACATCCTAGTCAGTGGGGACATCCCCTTCAAGGTGATATATGGGAAAATTAATCACCAATTGGGTGCAACGCACCGAAAATCTGATGATGGCAGCTCATTGACTAGAACGATGATATCATCAGTAGATAGAATAATGAGCAATACTTTCATCAATAGTCATAATATCCAATAATTCAATATTCAGTCATTTACCTTAAAAAGCATCCAGCTTATTCACTGTATATTTTTAATAAGTAAAATTTTACGTATTAATAAAATGAATTATAAACTGAACATAATTGTTAAGTTTTTCACATAACAGTTACATTCTATCAAATGGACACAAGAAATGTGTAAACTTATGCATAGTACTTGTGTAGTGTTTATACAATTTCTTAGTAAACCATTTAATTTTCCATAAATAATATGTGAAAAAGTTACATAACAATGGTATGTAAATATTTACATAACAATTGGGCTCTTAATTTCTTACATAATTGTTGGTAATTTTTTACATAATGTGTTAATTTTCTTACTTATTAGTTTAGTAATGTTTTACATAACTAACAAGTAAAATTTTACATAACACATGTTATGTAAACTTTTACATAGAAATGATAGTGTTCTGTGCGAAAGCAGGAATTATGTAACATTTTACAGCTGTGTAAACCTTTTTCTCAATGTGGATGTATGTGTGTGTACGTACGTGTGTCTATGTATTATTATATATGTATGTATATATATATATGCATGTGTGTATATGTGTATGTATGTATGTGTGTGTGTGTGTGTGTGTGTGTGTACAGTGTGTATCAAAAGAAATGTGCATGAAGAAACACAATATTTGACCCGAACCTGTTTATCTAACTGTGTGACGCAGTTGATGTTTTCATAATCTGCATATCTTCTTCTTTCTATGCTGAAAAATGAAGGAATTTGGTGAAGAAATGAGCCAGATATGATAGATTTTCTCGGCTGATCCATTTTACCCCATACCAATGGGATTTACACAGTTCAGCTGGGGTTTTCATTTCAATCATTTTGCCTGAATATGGTGACAGATCTTTCTGACCTTTGCTTCACAAAATAAGTAAATTGCAGATAATCAGATTCAATGAATTAATGATAATCAGTGCATGAAGTCAATTAGATGTATCAGATAATTAATTTCCCAGATAACATGGAGATATTGGGCCAATATAGGCCCAATATATACTCAATATCGGACCAGTATTGGCTACAGTTATCGGTCCAATATTATTTGCTCATCGGCCCAAAATTGGACCAATATTGGGCCCGGGCCAATGTTGGCACAGTATTGGGCCAATTCTTGGTAAAAGATATTGAACCAATATTGGGAATATATCAATATCTTTTATTGGCAAAATAAATATATTTTCAACCTGCTATATTTAAATAAATTATTTAAATAATTTGAGCTAGTCAAATAGTTTATTTTTTTTATTGAAATTGGTATTATATAGTATAATATTTTTGAAATATTGTGTTCTGATCAAAACAATCATCCTTGAGAGATTTTAGCGTATTTCTGTATGTTTTTATTGTTTCTCACCCTGCTATTTTTAGGCAAACAATTAGCCTTAAGCCAATATTGGGCCAACGTTATCCCAATAATTGGCTCTATATTGGCTGTTGGTCGATTGCCAATATGATGCGCCAATATTAGACCATTAAAGGATGCCGATATGAAGCCGATATCACATTGCCAATGGAAAACCAATAGTGGCCCAATATACGTTATCCACGTGATGCCGATGCCAAGATTACCAATGGGGAACCATTGTTGGGCCAATATATGCGTGCTATCTGGGTTTAAACATTGTAAACATTCAAAAGTTAATTATCACCTGGTCCTGATAGTGAAAGCGAGATCTCATTTCAATATCTGTATTCTCTCTAATTTAACTACTTTAGCTTAAAGTAACTCAAATCCTTTGTCATAAGCTGAAATAACTTTGATGACAATTTCTCAAATTCAAGGTTCGGAAATCATGTGAAGGGGGGGGGAGGGATTCTTGTGGAGAACTAAGGCAACGGACATCATTATAATAATTTCTTTGCCAAACTCAAGAAACCCATTTATATATAACGTTTAAACAAGTTTTGAAACCGAACTGAAAGACTTTGTGCACTGGGCAAGAGCAATATCAAAGTGTCTTTAGAACAGTGTTATTGTGCAATATTGTTATGCAAAAAAAAATATCCAAAACACTTTATCTCCTTCAAAATTTGTTTTAAAACATGACATTGATCAAATGAAAGTTTCATCCATAAATCTGTTTCAAATTATGTTTAAAAATGTTGTTGATTCATGAAAGATTTCTCTGATCCATTTCATTTTGTGCAATATTTTGCAAACAATAATTGTTAAAATTAATTGTTGAGTAATGTATAGCTATGCATTTACACGAAATGTGGTTTACTGTGTAAGCCCCATTGGAATGGGAGAAAATGGGAAGGTTTACAAAACTTTTCATATCTGCTTCATTTTTCAAGCGGTTTCCTTCATTTTTTCAGAATAAAAAAAGATTGAGTATTACGATTATGTCAGAATAAGTTTTGTGAAAGCTTGTCTTGAGGAAAACAGATTTGCCCCTGCAAGGAAAATCATACCCTTCTTGGAATGGTACGTCCATCTCCTTTGTTTTCCCTTAGCAACGCATCTTTCGTTTCCATTCATAAATCTCCGTTCCAGCCAATCACCGTGGCTAAATTGTCGTGCTTGTCCATCGCAAATTTTCGGTCTCGATTCATAAGCTGTCTGATCACGATTGAGTGTGGTTGTTCTGTTCTGACAAAAATTTTCCCTCCCGCCCCCCCCCCCTACTTGTAGCTTTGGATTTTCTGCCTTCGGCATATTTAGAATCTTTGGCGGAATTTGTGGCCATTTATTATAATTCTAAATTGTGTAAATTTACTAATCTGTGTAATTTTGTTTAACTCTATTACAGGTAGTTAGGAAGTCCAGCCTAGGGGCGAAATTCTACTCCAGGTTTGGAACTACAATTACTAAGTAATAATTTGGCTAATCTTCATAGATGGGGTAGATCTAGTACTAATAAGTGTAAACAGTGTTCCAACACCGAAACCCTTCATCATACTCTTAATAACTGTCCTGTTCAGTTAAATCAGGGTCGCTACACTTGGCGCCACAACAACATTCTTAATTATTTTGTTAAACTTGCCCAATCTGGTCTGTCTTACGACAATTCTGACCCAAAGATATATCATGATATTCCCGGCTATGATGGTTTTTCAAATGGATCCACTATTCCCACGGAGTGTACCTGCAGACCCAGTTAAAACCCGACATCTGTATATTCTGGAAAAAAAGTCGTAAACTTTTTATTCTAGAGCTGTCTGTTCCATTTGAGACTGGCAATTGATGCTGTGCTATTAACTACAAACAAACAAACTACGCTCCTATGATTGCAGATATCAAGGGTTAATGGTTATGAAGTCTCTCATCTTGCCATTGACTTCGGTGTCAATGTGGTTTCAATGGTTTCATTTTTCCAATACAACTGCTCTCTGTTGAAATCTTTTCTAGGTACCATTAACAAACCCACCTCATTCAAACAGCTGAGAAACCAAACGAGCAAACTTGCTATTGTCTACTCTTTGTTATTTTTCTGCCAATGAGGGAAACTCACTTGGGATAAGTGCAATCTCTACAAGTTAGTTAATTGGGTGTTCGCTGAGCGATTTCAACCTTTTTATGGCTGCTGTTACTGTTAAGTTCATTGTATCGTCGTCTTGTTCAATTTTAATGGTTAAAACTTATCATTATTGTTTTTATTAATAGTGCAATATTGTAATTGTATGCCCATTTGCCCTGCATGTCCTTTAATACGGCCTGTCCGGGGACTTTGTGCGACAATGGTTTTAAGTTATATTTTCCTATATGAATCAGTTTGATATTTTAATAAAGTGATGATGAATAAAATTGTATAAACTCAAGTTTTTAATTAATTAAAAAAAAAATTTATTGTTAAATTAAAATTTAGCATGGACAATTTCCTTCCTATAGATCACAACCTGGTCCGTGATTCCAATTAACTTTTACCATGGGTTAAATTGTATATTCTCCTACTGGATTGCTGTCGGGGGGGGGGGGGGGGGGGGGGGGGGGGGGACTGGGGAATTGTATCTAATCAGGTTGGTGGTTGCAGATTTAACATAGAACATCTCTATTTATTATTGGATATTCCTCCTTACTGGAATGCTGTCGGAGGGGGGACTTGTATTTTACTCGAAGTTCGAGTTGCAATTATTGGTAAACACAAATATTATAACATTAAGCTACTAGTACTATATTTGTCTAAGTGCGTTACAATGCACAGAATTATGTAATTGGTGGGATGTAGTTAATAAATTCCACACTCGGTCAGACATCGCTACCGCAAAATTTGGGTCGGTCCAGATTTTGTCAAGGGGTTAAAAAGTTATATTAAGAAGAGTTTGCCCTATTTAGGTTCTTGGTAAAAATGGTAACACTTGAATATAAATCCATGTTCAAATTGACTATTGAGCCGGGCCACAAACATAAAGGCAATCCGGAAGTATACAGAATGAGTCTTTGAAAAAACGTGCAACAAATAGGATTTTTTGAAATGAAAAACCTTAATTGGGGATGGCTCATTTAAGTTCCATCTTATCGATGAACCTGCCTTAAAAACCTCATTCTTTAAAGTTTCGCGATGAATGTCAATCGTAGAGAATTGAACAATAACAATAGAGTCAGCACCCGAAGGGACCCTTGTCACAATATTTCCAGGGCGACCTTTAACCATGTCAACCGCATTGTAAAACAGGAGCTTTTAATAATGGCACCCGCTACAGGGCGCCACGTACTTTTTCGCGAGATTGAGGCAACTTATACATGAATTGAAGGGGGGTCACAAGAGCAATGTTCGGAGTATGCTCTAAAAGGGGGACATCGCTCCAGATTTTCGTGTACAATGAACCAAAGAAGGTTGCAAGTTGTAGTATTGCTGTTAGAACAGGCAACAATCCGACATGACATCTACTTGGACATCATAAGTGACAGTGTCGTGGCCTATACTTGTCCATATTTTTTGGACACCAGCTGCAACGGTGCCATCCGTAGAGGCTGGTTTGTTCAGGCCGAGGCACCAGCATTACTGGAAGCATTGCGTCCACAACCATCTGCAGGCACTATTCCTCAAGACTCAGTGGTGAGTCTTGGTCATGCCGTCGAATGGCCCCCACGGTTTCCGGATTTAGACAGTCGGATTTCTGGCTCGTCGGATTACGTCAAGTCAAAAAATGTACGAAGAACCTCCAAAAACCAGGCAACCAGTTTAACGTCGGATCAGCAATGTCTTCCAAGAGGCCAGACGGACCAGGATGACCCAAAGTGCTGTGCGGGCCATGGGGGACACAACACGCAGATGTGCCTCGCAAGAGAATGAGCTTAAGGAGGAATTTTGACATTCCATCCATGATCACTTTAATATCAGTCGAAGCATTTATTGAATTATCCCCATTGTAAAGAAACTCACTAGAAGACACATTTATTTGAATTTGACAGCGCATACGCAAGTTCCTGGACTTGTCATTCAGCAGCGTTGGTAACAGGCTAATACCAAAAGGGTAATCATTTATCTTGTCACGTGCGTATTTCTTTACTTCTCATTAATAACTATTATTATCATGACACGCAAAAGCAACCCCCTTACGGTTTAATTTCAGCAGTGTGGCTATAGACGTACCTTCCAACGTTATTCTTAAGTGCGTTGCATATTATTATGTATTTGTAAAATCTGCTATGGGCCGATATACTCATATAATTGTCAAATCGTATCTATTTTGCCTTTATTTCATATGCAATTGCCAACTTTATGCGAATGATCATAAGTTTGTTTCCTTGATAGTTGTATGCAAACCCTAGCGTTGCGGCAAGGTATAAATACAACCAGTATTGACGCCCTGAAAGACAAAACCGCTGCCGTGGAAAAACTTATTTTGCACCATTGATCTTTACTTTTAAATAGAACCAAAAACGAAATGAGAGAGAATTACCAAAGATTCTCATAGCTACATTAACAGTTTAAAAAAGTAAATAAAAAAAATAAAATAATAATACTAATATATTAAAATACTAAATACTATCAATATGGTCAATTTTGTATTTATACGATATTGCAACCATGAGATTAGGGTAGCGTTCTTTTTGAGCCGCAACTGTTCATAGTGCTAACTTTTGATGAAGTATTGCCAATTATGTTATCTACCGAGACTAGCATCGTTCATTGTACTAAATATTCATTGTACTAACTATTAGAAGTATTACTCAATATGCTATTGCTGATGATGCATCGTTGTTGTGTTATTATGATAATAAGGTGTTGCTCCATGCTATCTACTGATGATAGCATCTTTTCATTGGGTTGATTAATTGAGAGGTATTGCTCATGATATCTATTGATGATGGCATCGTTCATTGGGTTTATTGATAAAGGTATTGCTCATGCTATCTCTTGATAGCATCGTTCATTGTGTTGATTATTGAACCGGTATTGCTCATACTACCTTACTGATGATACAATCGTTCATTGTATTGATTATTGATAAATTATTGCTCATACTATCCTCTGATGAAGCATTGTTCATTGTATTGATGAATATTGATAAGGTATTGCTCATACTATACTGATGATGCATCGTTCATTGTGTTGTTATTGATAAATGTATTACTCTAGCCTATCTACTGATGATAGCGTCGTTCATTGTGTTGATTATTGGATAAGGTATTGCTCATACTATCTATGAGGAAATAGCATCGTTCATTGTATTGATTATTGATAAGGTTATTGCTCATCTACCACTGATGATAGCATCGTCTCATTGTATTGATTATTGATAAAGGTATTGCTCATATTATCTACTTATATAGCATCGTTCATTGTGTTGATTATGATAAATGTATAGCCATGATATCTCCTGTGATAGCACGTTCATTGTAATGCTTAATGATAACGATATAGCTCCTGAATATCGACTGTGATAGCATCGTTCATTGTATTGATTATTGATAACGATATACTCAGGTATGTACTGTTATAGCATCTTCATGTGTTGAATTAGTGATTAAGTTATTGCTTACTATCTATTGATGATAGCACGTTCATTGTGTTGATTATTGATAAGGTAATGCTCATGCTATCTACTGTGGATAGCATCGTTCATTGTATTGATTATTGATACAGATATAGCTCATGAATTTACTGTGATGCCTCTTTCATTGTATTGATTATTGATACAGGTATTGCTCTGCTATGTACTGATGATGACATCGTTCATTATGTTCAATTATTGATAAGGTATTGCTAATTCTATCTACTGTGATAGCATCATCATTGTGTTGATTATGATAAATGTTTTTGCTCATGCTATCTACTGATTATAGCATCGTTCATTGTGTGAATTTTGGATAAGGTATTGCTCATACTATCTCCTGATTATGCAATCGTTCATTGATATTAATTATGATAAAGTATTGGCCTCTACTATTCCTGTGAGAGCATCGTTCATTGTGTGGATTGATTATGATCAATGTATTGTCTCATGTTTCTACTGATGATGGTGGTCGTTCTTGTATTGATTATTTATAAAGGTATTTCATCAACTATCTACTGATGATAGCAAGCGTTTCATTTTGTTGATTATTGATAAAGGTATTGCTCATAATATCATGATGATGGCATCGTTCATTGGGTTTATTGATAAAGGTATTGCTCCAGCTATCATTGATGATGGTGTCCGTTTTCATTGTAATTGATTATTGATAAAGTATTGCTCATACATATCTACATGATGATAGCATCGTTTCATTGTTTTGATATCTTGATAAGGTATTGTTCATAATAATCTATTGATGATGGCATCGTTCATTGGGTTTATTGATAAAGGTATTACTCATGCTATCTACTGATGATGGTGTCGTTCATTGTGTTGATTATTGATAATGTATTGCTCATACTATCCAATGAATGATAGCATCGTTCTTGTAATTGAATTATTGATAAAGTATTGCTCCTACTATCCACTGTGAGAGCATCGTTCATTGTATTGATTATTGATAACGGTATTCTCAAACTATCTACTGATACTAGCACGTTCATTGTTGATTATTGATAATGTATTGCTCATGATATCGACTGTGATAGCATCTTCATTGTGTTGATATTGATTAAGTTATTCTCTACTATCTACTAGTGCTAGCATCGTTCAATTGGTTGTGATTAGTAATAAAGGCAGGTGCTCATGTATATCTACTGATGAAAGCATCATTCATTGTATTGATTATATGCCTAAAAGGTAATTGCTCATACTATCCCTGATGATACATCGTTCATTGTTTGATTATTGAGTAAAGGTATTGCTCATACTATCCCTGATTGATAGCATCGTTCATTGTCTTGAATTATTGTAACGGTATTGCTCCAACTATCTACTGATGATAGCTCGTTCATTGTATGATATTTATAACTGATTGCTCAGGATTCTACTGTGATAGCATCGTTCATTCGTTGATTATTGATTAAGTTATTGGCTCATACTATCTCTGATGTATCGCATCGTCATTGTGTTTGGTTAGTAATAAAGGTTTGCTCATGTTATCTACCTGATGATACCTCGTTCATTGTATTGATTTATTGAGAAGGCATTCGCATGGGCTATCTACTGATGATGGCGTGTTCTTTTGTGTAATATTGAACGCAAGTAATTGTCCTTTATGCTATCTACCTATGATGAATCGATTCATTTACTGCCTGATGAAGATATCCCCTTGCTATCATTTGATGATAGCATCATTCATTGTGCTGACTTTTGATAAACATATTCTCACTATGCTCTCTCCGAGATTGCAACAGTCCTTGTGTTAACTATAGTCATTTTTCACGGGCGCTCTACCACCTCAATCTACTTCTGATACAAATAAAGTCGCAGAGAATATTCGCAGAAATTCATTTTATATAGCACGGCCGAGCCAAAGGACAAAATTGAGCTTTTGAAGGCGTTGTTTGTTACAAAGGTCCACCCTAGTGGATTCATACCAACATGGTGTTCATTCGCCAGCCTGAATGCAGAACCAACGATAAAAGACATTATTGGTCGAATTTATTTTTGGTGAATTTTAAAGAGTGAGGTATTCACGCATAATTTGCACTATGTGTGAAGATATGTAAGTGGAATTAAAAAGTTTTAATTAGACAAAAAAGGATCACTATTGCAATTCGCTTTTTCCGCTTAATTCAATACCAACGTAAGTGGCACTTACGTTGGTCTTGCATTGAGCAATTTTGCCCCTTTTCAGTGCAAGCCCAACGTAAGTGCCACTTACGTTGGTCTTGCATTAAACATATTTGCCCCTTTTCAGTGCAAGACCAACGTAAGTGGCACTTACGTTGGTCTTGCACTAACAAGAAAATACTGATTTCACTTACGTTATCTTCTTTTGTAAATAAATATTTAATTACGTTTGTCAAGAAGAAATTATTTCATTTATATCATACAAATACATTTCCTATTGTACTACCTGCTATAATTATGGACACACCACCTATAGAATCCAATAGAAACACAAAAATGTTCTTCCTGCAAAATTAGTCAAACTGGACTTACGTTGGTCTTGCATTCAGCCGACGACATAAACGTATGAGTGTTGGCCTTTCTACATTTTTTATTTTAGGGTAAAAAAAATGGCCAAAAAAAGGTCAAAATTGTCCAAAAATAGGTAAATCAGTCGAAATGCATTCCTTTCTTCATATAATCTATCACAACATGTCCATTAACCTTCAAAGTAGTCATATTTAAGTGAATATAATGGAAGTCATTCCAATTTACAAATTTTGGGGTCAAAATGGCCAAAAAAGTTCAAAAGTGTCCACAAGTAGGTAGGTAATCAGTCGAAATACATCCCTTTCTTAAAATAATCGATCAGAACATGTTCATTTACCTTCAAAGGAGTCATATTTAAAGTGGATAAAATGGAAGCCATTTCAATTTTTAAATTTTGGGGTCAAAATGGGCAAACATGTAAAAATTGTCCAAAAATAGGTAAATCAGTCGAAATGCATTCCTTTCTTCATATAATCTATCATAGCATGTCCATTTACCTTCAAAGTAGTCATATTTAAGTGAATATAATGGAAGCCATTCCAATTCACAAATTTTGGGGTCAAAATGGCAAAAAAAAAGTTCAAAATTGTCCAAAAATAGGTAAAACAGTCGAAAGATAGCTTTAGTGCTTGTCATTCTAGTTTTCATATTTTTGTATCAAAATGACCAAAATAAGGTCAAAATTGTCCCAAAATGGTTAAATAACTTACATCCGAAAGTGTCAAAATAAGTGGATAGAAATCTAGTTGGCTTAATTAACAGATTTTGGGGTTGAAATGGCCAAATCCATTATAATGCCCTCTTTCAAAGTTAGGTCATAATTTCAGGTGAAAAGAGTGCTAACCATTTAACTTTACAGATTTCTGAGTCAAAGTGGAATAAATAGGACAAAATTCATCCAAAACTGATTAAAAATCAATTAAAACGGGTGAAATAACGAAACGTATCCATTTGTCCAACTCTAACATTATGTCTTCTTTTTGCAGAGTAGGTCAAGATAATATATGCGTTTACATCCCACGGTGGGATATAATTAAGTAAAGGCAAAAGTGTAGTTAGGACCCTACATGGTTTACTGGTTAAATACTACTTAAATCACCCCAAAATCGATCCACTCACCTTCAGAAACCCCTCTTCTATCCAATGGCTGCTTTAAAAACACATTTTTGTTTTAAAATAGCCCTTAAATTGAAGGAAAATGTTCAAAAAAATCCATTTTCGAGCTACCGATAAGCCGATAAACACTCCCGGTGAGGCTTGCACTGCGCAGTCTTGCGTGTGCGTATTCTATGCCAAAGCACGCTGTTTACCCAATCGGGATGCCCCTTGGTTGTCCCTCTAACTTTTGGACCAATCAGTGACGGGTTACCAGAAGTAGTTTGGCCATTTTAAAATGGCGTCTTCACTTTCGAACGGGTGTGTTTTACTCGCAAATTCTTCACTTTTTCTACAAAACCCACTTCTTTTTTCAGTATTAACCCTGTTTTCCAGTAACGGAATATTAGTTTTATCGATGTAGGCAAGTTTCATGATTTTGTTTACATGTTTGGTGCCTTTTTAGGGCAGAAATGTTGCCGATTTTGGGCGATTTTCAAAAGTTGTTTAACCTTGTCTGTTTTACCCCATAATTTCAATCATTTTTCAAGCCCTACCCTCTTCCAAAAAAATTAACCTTGTTCGAAAGTGTTCACGGGAGCTATCTAATATAGTCTGGTTGCTTTAGAATGATGGGTTAGAAAGATTTCATCCCAATATAGGGTTAGGGTCCTAAACTACACTATTACCTAAGTAAACATGGTAAATAGACTTTCGGAGTCGAAATGGTACAAGAAAGGTTAACTTTCCCCCCAAATTTGCATTTCAAAAAGTGGTCCCTTGAACTTGGTTGATTTCTTTTTTTTTTTACCTTGTATGCAATTTTTGGGATTTAGGCCTACCATGACTTCTTCAAATGTGAACTTTTGTGTGTGGTGTGCTTTGGATGGTATGTTAGAGTGTCCTTGTGGTGTCCATGTTTTTGTCTTGTTTTCTGGTCTTCTGTCTGTTTGTTTGTTTTTCTAAAAAAAAAAATCCTGTGCTAAATTTTCCCCAAACCCGTCTTAAATTATTGCTTTTCATGTTCGCCCAACCTCAACAGCTGTGTGCTGCCAGGTATTGAGTGTCATCCTCGCCTTTTTTGGGTCTTGGTCTGATCCCGTTTCCATTGTCTGACACAAGATGCTTGGCTGTATGCTCTCTGTTGGGATCTGAGTGAAATTATTCTTGTTTTTTCCATTGAT
The DNA here is from genome assembly GCA_023653785.1 of Ophioderma brevispina. NCBI lineage: Eukaryota > Metazoa > Echinodermata > Ophiuroidea > Amphilepidida > Ophiodermatidae > Ophioderma > Ophioderma brevispina. Next base: position 12,630 of record JAMKCH010005016.1, read on the forward strand.
ATCAAGATGTAATAATGTAAGCTTGTGAGTAGAAGGGTTTGGTGGACCATATATGTATGTTTGCCTCCAACCACCAAACTAAGTACAGGTAATAAAAAAAAAAAAAAAAAACTTTCCCCCCAAATTTATCAAAATCAACTAATGGGAAACCGATTGATGAATCGTAAGACTTTGTGCATATTTTCAATTATTACCCTCTGAATTTATATAGATTTCTATTGAATATTAAAGGGGGATGACCCGATTTAAGGATATGAAGTTTTCATCTTAACAAATTGGCCTTCACTCCAAAACCCCATCTGTAAAGTTTGCGCCGATATTTCAATCCGTTTTGATGCGAGAGCTGGCTAAAAACGTGATAGTGTAAGCCGCATAGAGTACTGTGTAAAATTAATATTGGTCGACCAAAATGGGGCACATTTTGGCTCATAACTTCCAAACCAAACATCCTTGGCTTTAAGATTTCACAGGGTAAATGAGAAAAATACTAGCTTTCTTCTGATACCAAAATAGGCTATGGTACATGATACAATGTTGGCCTTTTAATTAAATATTAACTGAGAACTTATAAATAAGTTCTCAGTTATGACGTCACTATGACGTCATATTGTTAAGACTTGATATGTTGATACTTTATTTGAAGAAAGGACATATGTAGCTACACACTGATACCAAAAAAGATGATGTTTGTCCCTTAATTACGAAAAAATCAGGGGGGGGGGGAGATAACCACCACACCCGGTGGTGAACGTAGTAGAAAACCCAGGCGGTGACGGTCATTGATATTTCGTTACTAAAGTTGGGATTTAGAGGTTGCGAACTGTGTGTAAGACCAATGCCGAAATATCCGCTAAAATCGACTCATTTGGGACCAAGTTTAACTCATCAATTTTCATTTAATCTACCAACCAGACCTCTACAGATGTTGGCATTAGGTAGAAACGATATTTGGAGCAACTTTTGAATGCCAACAAAAAATGTTGGATGAAGAAATTTTGAGAAAATTTTTTGAAATTTGAATAGTTTAGGGATTTTTATTTCAAATGGCGTTGCCTTTCTCTCTTCAGCAGACCTACAAGTACTTGGATCGCGTGGGAAGAGAATAATAGTAGCTTTGTGGATGTTTTGTTACAGAGTTGGACTAGTATATTTAGCCCGTCACCCATCGCCAAAATCTTTGCCCATCACCAGAGCCCGGTCGGTGATGATAGTTGCAATGCAACCCTAAAGATACGAGCAAATCAGGACGCATTCTTAATTCGGAATGACGTTTCGTTATGGACCGCTCTATTTTAGGTTTGCAGAGAGTGTATTTAAAAAACGTGTAGGCAGCAAATTTACTGAATTCACATACAACTCCGAAAAATACTTACCCAGTTGTGCTAAACGTCCTTATAATACCAATCACAACAGTGATTTGAAAAAAAGGATTAGAAAATAATCAAAATAAACATCTACAATTGCTTTCACATGTGGAGTAATGGCGCTAGTATTGCCGCTGTCGTCACTGTTGTGGAAACTATACAATTTATATGTGGAAGAATTTCCCCTGAATTTAGTATCTCGAATTAATCAGTATAAATTTTATGCATATATATGATTAAAAGGGACCTTCTGAGGTAGGTGTGTGCCATGTTTTACGAGCGAGGAATTATATTAAACAATTTTTACTAGCTCCGAAAAACGGACGAATATTTGCGAAACCTTTTGCTTCGGAGCGTATTCATTTACACTCATTGCACTGCTACAGTTATTGTATATGGAAGTGCTTCTACCGTGATGCGAGTACGCCAATTAAAAACGTTCATCACGGTAGAATGTTCCTTTTATAGTGATGATGTTGTATACATTGCATCCCGATGTGCATTCATATTCAAATCGTAAAGAAGCCACAACACGATTCTGAAATTAAAGGCTGGAGTATGGACAGGAGAGGATAGCTGTGCAGGTGCATTGTAAATGCGTGTCCGGAGCTCATGGCTGCAGCACCATGCCATGGCACTGCTCATGACTGCAGTGCTGGTGATGCGTGTGAGAGGGGCGTGGGGGGTATGTATGCAGAATCACCAGTACCTCAAAGGCTAGACTGGTCATTCGTTTCTTGTCGAAATGGCAATGCCCAAATGCTTTGTGTATGTGTTTTGAAATTTTCATCCTATAGCATTGGTTATGGCCGTTCATGTTAGTTCATATGTTCAACAGGCTGAACCAGCAAAGCCATACAACATTGTAAAACAGTGTAAGTTTGGTAAACGACTATCGCAAACCATTAAAGGCCATAACGTATTGCTTAGCTAACTCGTTGCGAGGAAACGTACCACGTCGTGCGACATTCGCAATGCGTGGCGGATTCAGCAACACCGTTGCGGTGTGGCCAATCAAAATCAAAATTTCTGTGGACGTATTTAAAAAAATAGACCCACAACGCATTGTAGATACTTTGTGCACCCGTGTTGAAACCTTCACAGCGCGGTGCGAGCTTCACAACCCGGTGCAAGCTTCACAACGCGTGGCTAGCTTCACAAAGCGTTGCTAAGGTCCACGGCCATAAGGGTCTACATGATATCGTATTGCCGAAACGCGTTGAGAGAAAGTCACAACGCGTTGCGACATTTCGTCAACGCGTCGGCCAATTCACATTCAGCAAACGCGGGCGGCAATTCAAGCAAACGCGTGCGACATTGCAGCAACGCCGATGCGGGGTCGGCCAATACAAAATCATGAATTTCTGTGACGTAATTCAAAAATATAAATCTCACCACGCGTTGCGAGTTGCGACCTTCAAAAAGCGTTGCAAACCTTCCACAACGCTGCTGAAGGTTACAAAACACGTTGTGAAGCTCGCAAGCGTTGTGATGGCTTGCAACCGCGTTGTGAAATGCCATAAGGGTCAAAAAGTATGCCGCACACGCGTTGTGGATCATTTTTTGATACGTCACAGTAAATTCAGTGCTTTTTTGATTGGCCGACCCGCAACGCGTTGCCGGAAATGTTGGTCGCCAACGCGTTGCTACTTTCTCACAACGCGTTGCGGCAATAAGTTACGGCAATACGTAACAGAAAAATTTGATCATTTTAATTGGCCAAACACCGCAACGCGTTGTGAAATTTTTGGCAACGCGTTGACTACTTTCTCGCAACGCGTGCGGGGCAATAAGTTATGGCCTTTATGGCTTGCAATACACGCAGCTTGGTCCGACACAGCCTCGATACGACCCACCACGTGGAATATCTATTCGCAGCTAACCTCGGAATGAACTGCTGTGGACAATGAAGCATTGCAAAGCAGTTGGATAGTCAGTCTGCATCATAGCCATCAAAAACACAGTAATTTCGGAACTCAAGTTCAAGAAAAAGCTAAGAAAGGTGGGTGGACCGAGCATTCTGGTCAGTTTTTAGGTTTCGGGACTTGTCATGTTTGGCCACCTGTGACTTCATTGACCACCTAACTCACGGAAGGAATAAAGCATGTTAACGGAATTTAAAGCAACATGCTGCGATGGGGATGTTGTAAAACTCTGACTCCACATGGCGTTAACAAGATATTGCCTTGGTTTCTCCCTCACTTGAATCGCAATTGATCACCAAACACATCTAGGATTACAAATTTTGGTTAAATCAGACCAGCCTTTGGATATTCTTATTATATTGATAGTCCGGTGGGAAGCCACAGTCCGGGCTTCCATAGACGATAACGGAATAAAGCGTGAAAACTTATGTTGCGGAAGAGTCAAACTGAATTGAGTGCTCTAGTCTTTACCATTGTACCCGGACTATGAGTACTCCGGACATAATTACTTCTATCACCGGTTTCCCTAAAATAATAATGGACATTTTATAAACGCCAGTCCTGCCTGAAGGTCGCTCACTGCGCTGTTGCCTAATTATTATTATGTGCCTCATCAGGAACTCGTTCACTGTCAATCATTGCTAAATCATCAAAATCATACCATTATTCTCATTCTTAAACAGCTATCATTAGGCTGGCTCAGAGATTTCCGAAATATAATTAAATTTTGAGAGAAATTTAAAGGGGCATTCGTGATCCACAACCTCGTCCCCCCGACTTACCTACAAAAAAAGAGGAGATTTTTTATATATCCGAACCGTTAGCTTTAGTAATCCATGTGTACCAAATCTTACGGGCAATTCGTCGAATCTGTAGAAATCGAAATGTTGTTTCTGTCCGTTAACGGACAGAAATTACAGCCACAGTGGCCTATGGCGGCCTATGGAAAGTGGGAAACAAGTATTGGCTCATAACGCAAAGTCGCAAGCTCGGGTTAACTCAATTTCGTGACTAAGCTTTCTCAGGATATCTAGTGAACTATAAGAAACCAGAAGGTGCTGGAAATCACGAATGCACCTTTAAAATATTCATAAAGAAATTAAAGATAGTCAAAAAAGTTCACTTCCAACGTTAGAGATGAATCGGGGTTTACGTTAAAAAGTCTGAGAACTGAGTGATTCCCTAGACTCGTGAGCAGCTGGGGTTGTAACCTGTACCTTTTGACAAACTCGCTTTGTTTTGGATCAAATCCAGGTAGACTGAGTATTTCTGTAAAATATACAAGCCATCAACGTCAACTTCTGAATTTTAGAAGTAATGATTTTACCCAGATTTATGTTACGATCCCGGTGAAGATCGCGTACTCGCTACGGACTTGCCACAGCTGATTGAAGAGTCACACGCTGTTCTTTAAGCAACTTTATTGATATGGCCGCATGCGCCTCATGCAAAATCGTGGTTGCCGTCGTTAAGTGGTCCCTGTTGACCAGAATTGCTGAGATTACTGACTTCACCGCCTGATAAAACCCTTGTAGTTCAGGTTACCGATTCATTGATAACTAATATCACCTTTGTTTTATGTTATTTCAATCAACAAACAACAGGTTTCTAGCTAGTTTTTTATGCGATCCTGATCGATGGATGCCAGACGAGGAACCACCTTGAGCATTTTTGGTAGAAACGCAAAATATCCAAATGGCCACCCAAACACAAAACATCATCTCTTGTTCACTCCAAAGTTGTAATTTTCACCTGTTTTCGTTAAACGTTTCATTGTGACCAATTAACATATGAGGCTGGTTAAAAAACCACGTAATCACTGAATTCAATATGGCCGTCGAAATATAATAAAGTGGCCTGATCGTGATCGTACTTTTGACTGCAGATTGGTACTTTGGTATCTATCCTGGTATTTTGGCAGTCCATATTTATAAAATCATAAGAAAATATTTTATTTAAAAATGTGATTATAAATTCCTTGATTAATTGATCCATGATGGCTGCCGATACTATGAGATGGCTATACTTGATATCTGTGTAACCTATATAGTACTGGATGTTTTGGTATATATTCCCTGTACGTCAATCAGAACTATTGTACACTTCATTACGGTAAGCAGAGGAATCGTACATGTAAGATTCCATCCAAGATGGTATCCAATATGGCTATAAAGGTGCCCTTACTAAGCGGCGAAAATCCGATCATTAATAGTCTAGAGATACAGCGTGTCCCAAAATAATGCAATCCCCTGAGTTGGTGCTGTAATTTCAAATTTCTTAACAATTTAATTGTGCATATTTTTCAGAAAGTCTACATTTTCCCCACTTACTGTTCAAATTTCATCTGATTTGTTTTCATTGGTTTTTTGAGACAAAGGCGATTACGTAAGTACACCACAATTTAAGGCATTCCAGTTTTGAGTTGATTGCTTGTTTTTTCCCTTTTTCCCCCCCTCCCTTCCTCTTTCTTTATTCTTACATCTTTCTTTTGGTTTCAATTAACGCAGTATAACCTTGTCAACTAAATCTTAAACTTTTAAAGACAACTTTATCTTTGACAAATACGGGAAATGATCTCTGTTCACAATGGACATCTGTCAAATGTTCTCTGTTCACAATGACTCTGTCATAGCGTACTCAAGTTTGATTTCAGTGGTTACTTTGTTGTTTGTTTAATTTGTTGTTGTTTTCGATCAAAATGTTCATAAACCAGAGCTGAAGGTCGTCAAGAAGAACCTTCAATAATATTTCCATTGATTGGTATTTAATCCCGCCAGTGTCTTTTACACTAATGCACACGGATTTGTTTAGACATACCAAGGTAAAACAGTTGAGTTCGGCAAGATGCTAGGTTACTAATCCTAAATATGAGTGTAGGAAAATACTCTAAAGTCCCTACCGGACAATAAAAGACGTGGATAAAACAAACACCGACAATATTTTAGTATTTTGAAAAATAAACAACAGACATGATTAGTACCGGAGATTTCTGTAGTTGAAAGACTTAAATCCAACTTTTCATTTTCAAGGTGAACCTGCTTCAATGATCTTATGCAAAACTTGGAATGGTGGTAATTTGAGGTTCGGGTTTGCATAATAGCCTTTGTTTTTAAAACCAGTGAACCTATCAAAAAAAAAAATTAGACGGATTCGAAAATGTTTGGCATTTAGAATCTATTTATAAATTTGAATAATTTCCTCATAATTTTGAATTATCGCAACCAACTGCAAGATTCCATTTATTTTGGGACACTCTGTACGTTTCTTTTTTATGGTAGTTTTGGGCGTCCATTGGCATCCATATTGGGATATTTGATGAATACGACTCAATGACACTTAAGATACCTTTACTGGGATTTAGGAAGTGATAATCCAACTAAAAACCACAAAATATATATCTTTAGCCTACAACGTGAACGAATTATTGATCTTTTACTGATTGACATTTGCAGCCATATTGACGCCCATCTAGGATGCTAGCTAGCATAAATCAATCACTTTCACTATGTTATGATATTTCAACTGCTCTGAATGAGTTATAGTGATATACACCAACATGGCAGCTCTTGGCTATATGTAGTAATAACAAAAGTAGATAAATATCAGATGCTTTGTTGTATTGGCGGCCATATTGAATTCTCTTAATTAGGTAGTTAATGAATCATAACTTAATTGGTCACAATGGGTGTTTTGACTGGACAGGCAAATAAATTACAACTTTTGAGTAATTAACATATGAATTGTTAGTGTTTTGGTGGCCATTTTGAATTTTTGCGTTTCTTCGAAAATGCTCAAGGTTTTTCGTCTGGCATCCATCGGATTCAGATTCAGCAGGAAAAAACTGGTCTAGAAACCCAAGGTCACATGGTCTGTAGCCTTGAGTATTGGTTGGACGAGGGTTAAGGTATTTTGAGAAAAGAGTGTTTTGACTAATTTATTAGTTTTGGACAAATTTGAACTTGTTTGGCTATTTTGACCCTATAAAGTGTCAATTGAAATGGCTAGCATTCTATTCAATTAATTTTAGTTCTTTGGGAAGTAAACTGTACATGTTCCCATTAAGATTGTTGAGAAAGGAATCATTATGACTCATTTGTGGATTTTGGACAATTTTGCTGTTTTTTGGCCAATTTGACCCCAGAATTATGTAAATTGGAATGGATAGCACTCAATCCGGTCATTTGTGTTCACTTGGGATATGTACCCCCACATGTTCTGATGAAAATTTTGAGAAAAGAAGGCAATATGATTGATTTACCTATTTTTGGACTATTTTGACATTTTTTGTCCATTTTTTACCCCAAAATAAAAACAAATAGAATGGCCAATACCCCATATGCTATTAAGTTGTCGATTGATACAACCGGAACTTCCTATCGGCCATTTTAAGGAGGGCAAAACATTGGGAGGTCACCGTACTGAGTCAAAATACAGTCAATACAAATTGTAGTACCGCTGTGAATATTACTTGTATTTGAATGAAAAAAATAATATCGAAAAATTATGCCACGGAAAATATGCCCCTTGGACCCCTGACACTGCGGCCCACCCCTGACCCCTGCTCTCTGGGCCTGAGGCTCCTGGCGCCACCGTGAGCCTTCCTGACCCATGGCGGTTTCTGGGGTCCTGGGCCCACCTGCCCATGGTTACTGCACCATGGGCCCTGTCCCTTGGCCTCCTGCCTGGCCCCCCTGCCCCTATGGCCCCATATCCCTGGGGCCTGGCCTGGCCCTGAGCCCCCTGTCCCTTGGACAAACCAAACAAAAATAACAAAGATTTTTCTAATGACCACAAGGCAGATCATATGTTGCTGAGAAAATTTGAACATGTCTTCCGGTTACTCATGATTGAAAATCATATTTCAAAATCAGAAACAATAGAAAAGTGAATGATTATTTCAGTAGTTTTGAAGTTTACTCCTTGGACTCGGTTTTCCAGTCACTGATATTCATGTGGTGAAATTTAGACAGCAGATTGCGTCTTTCAATTCAAATACCACACGAATCAGACGATGGCGACCAAGCCTCATTAAATAGCACTCACCCAAAGTATCAAAAGAAAGACAAGTATCACAAACCAAATTTGGTGCTTGATGGGGTGCGTCATGTGATGTTACCATGACCAACATACGACCCCGCACTGGTACATTATTCAAAAAAAAAATGAAACAGCCCTTACAGTGAAGTTGATTTCTTCTTCAGCTCCAACGTTTTGGAGAATGATTGAAAAGCTCGAGACTCTGCCAACTGTAGTCCGTTACGTCAATGACTTAGCGCGTAGGGCTGCCGGGATTACCCGCTGCATACTGGGGTTTGATCTTGTGCGAAGCTCTTCAATATTCGCAACCATGTAAGCTTCAAACAGAGCGTGATGATCGAACGTGAATGAAAATTGGGATCTAGAAGTGTTTCCAAATCTCTATCTTAGCCCATTCTTGTACACATTGGACACAAGTTGTTTTGGTCATTTGTCTCTCATCTAGTTTGGAAGTCTGGCTGTCTGAGTTCAATCTCTGGGGGTCCACTCTGTCACTCTGATGGTCCACCTGTTATCTGCAGTCTATGCAATGTGGCCTGCCCATCTATGTTGGCTACTCCTAATGCAGTCGATAATATCAGTTAAACTCCTGTCTGTGATCGGATTCCAGCATTCCTGTTGACTTTCTATGTTTTTCAGATACTAAATCGTTGGCATACGGGTCGGAATATAAACATACAATCGCTGTGATTTGACAATAAACTTATGAATAGTCTTTCCCACTGTTACTCCTTTTTTGATAACGACAACATATTAATGACTTAATACATGTTGATTTGAACAGGGCATGGTGGCCAGGTTGGTGGCGCTTATACCTCAACATGGTCTGGGCTCAGACGATGGCGGCCAAGGCTTTTTCAATATATCACACATCAAAACGAACAAAATCTACTTTGGACTGAAGATGTACTCTGCAGCTCTTCGACAGTAGAGGTCAACGCAGAGGTTAGTGATGTTGCGCTAGACTTAGTTAGATGCTGGAGGCTTGGTTTCTTAGAACTGGTGCGTTTCTTTTAAATGTTTCAGTTGTAGTGATAATTGACGAGGGTTTAGGGTAGAACAGTTGTGGTGACCAGTAGTACGAAACCCATACGTACAAGTTGTATGTAATGGGCTCAAGTCTCTTTTTTGGCAAAAATTTATTTCTAAGCCCGAAAGACCTTGTCCATTTTAAAACTTAGTCATAAATGCTTTCTTGGGACATTGAATTTGTACGTATCGGGCAGAGGGGGGCCCAAAAGTGGCAATTAATGAAAGGAAATGTGTCATAATCTGCTCAAAACATGCATTTTACGTTTATTATATTATAATACAAATATATAAAAATGAGTGAAATGGTCATAAATCTGACTTTGAAAAATGGAATTTGACGTATTGGGCCAAGTGTCAATTTTGGCAAAAATTCAGTTCCCGGCCCAATACGTACGATATGGGTGGGGGGGGGGGGGGGATCTGGGCCTATGATACCTTTAATTGAGAGCCTGACACTTAACACTTACGCCCATTCAGTACCGTGGGAACAAACCTTGCGGTTTTGATGGTAGAAGCAACAATGGCATATTGCAAAGCTCTATTCAATGACTGTTGCTAAATTGATGGTTAACCATTAAAAACGGCGGTTTTTTGTTTATATTTGGAAATGAAATGGATTTGAGGCTCAATTTCAGGACGACAATGAGAAAAATACGGTGTTCATCCTGATATAAAATCGATACTACGTCGGGTAAAATAAGGGGGTTCTTGGAACATTTATGACTGCGTCGTTAAATAAGTACAAGGTTTTATTGGGTCGAAATGGCTTGTTGTCGATAGAAACGTGAGTCAATAGAGAGTGTTTGCAGAGGGAGGGAGAACTTGATTGTCAAGATATTGTGATGCGCCCTCATTGCAGACTGAAATTATTTTGAGTAAGTATCGGAGCCGACGAAAAACATTTCTCCAACGTTTTGGAATAAGGAAAAAAATCTTTGACAAAATTATTTAAAAAAAAAAACAAATCAAAATTGTGTCAAGATTAGCTTTTACGTGTCTATAGTAGGATTTTTATTCCTGTCAGTTCATTAAAAAATTTTTTGGGCTGTTCGACGATTCCATTCGTTCTGAGAGGTTGTATATTTACCCCATCAGTTATAATAGAAATTCATGTCACGATACACGGATAAGATTAAGCCATAATATTAAAAAATGTTCCCTCCTTTCTCAAGAACAAAATATTACAAAGAAAAGCACGGAATAAATTCCAAACATAAAACCTCAAACAACTCTGAAGCTTCAAATAAGAAAATGATAGCACACGAGTAGTAAGTAATTTTATCACCAAGTTGTTTACGTCTCTAAGGAATACTAGAAAATTTGAAAGTTGCATAGTATTCATCTTGTTCCAGAAATAATATTTGACAGCTTGGTTCATAATTTAAGTAGTTTAGAGGTGGGTCACTTCATAACAACTTACAATTATTACGTGGGCCATCTTCTCTTCACCCAGCCTCGGTGTTCATGACACTTATCCGTTCTTGATTGACGCAAACAAAGGAATCGATAGCCGTGTCTCAAACTGACGACAATCTATTCAATTGAATTGGTTTGATGCCTTTACATATTCGATACAAAAAGTTCATGTAAAATGGGTTAAAGCATCATATTATGGTGAAAAAAAGTTGAGTATTTCAGGCTGTTAGTTTTGACTCGACACCACACCCCCCTCCAAATGAATTCTTCACCATCGACAATATGCGTTACTGACGAGGAATTAAAAATCAGACTATAAACAAACGGCGGACGGCTAAAATCGGGATTCTTGGCAGCCCTCCCCTGAACGAATCGGCAAACTTGTCCTCATCAAATCTTGTTCATAGGAAGGGACATGACGATGTTGACGAGTTGTCGACTTACCGGATGAGATTAAAATGACATAATCAAAATTGACGACTTGATGAATTAATGGACGAGATAATTGACGAAATATCTGACGAGTTCGAAAATTGACGAGTTAATTGACGACTTAACTGATGAGTAAGATAATTGGCGAGTTAATGGACGAGATAAATGACGACTTATCTGACGAGTTCGAAAATCGACGAGTTAATTGACGAGATAATGGCGACTTATCTGACGAGTTCGAAAATTAACGATTTAATGGACGAGATAATGGACAAGATAATTCGCCATGTGAGGGCAACACAGTCGTAACTGACCTTTTTGGCGAATTTGAGTTATTTATATAATATGAAAAAGTAGTTCATTACGCTTAATCTGATATACATTTCAGGTGACAGTCTCAATTTATTGCAGAGTTATTAAGCTAAATAGGCCTATTTAGGTGTAGATACGACTTTGTTGCACTCAAAATTGAATTTCTGTTGAGTTCAATAAAGTTGTAACTGGTAGACACGACTTTGTTGCATGACACGGGAAAACTAGTATGTAGATACGACATGTTTTCTTGTAAAGCGATGGTTTTTAAAAAAGGTGCTGTATAAGTAGAAAATCTCCCAAAATATTTTGTTAAAAGAGCAATTTAATTTTTAACCAAATTTATGCTAATTTATGCTAATTTCGGGACAAAAAATCTTAAAAACAAATAAAAAAATGTAGTTACGACCTTTTCCACTCAATATTACGCTTAGTACTTAATTTACAAAAGTAAATGAATACGCATAATTTGACATATATAAGGCTCAATTTATTGCAGAGTTATTAGGCTAATTAGGCCTAATTAGGTGTAGATACGACTTTGTTGCACTCAAAATTAAATTTCCCGTGTCGTGCAACAAAGTCGTAACTGGTAGATACGACTTTGTTGCACGACACGGGAAATCATGTGTGTAGTTACGCCATTTTAATTAGCCAATTCTTAATTAATCGACTTAAGTGGAAAATGAAATATTTATAAGATATTTAAAAAAAATACATTTTTATCTTGTGTAAGAATTATTTTCATTTGCAAAAAGTCACAAAAGAATGAAACACAAAAATGCTTCTCTCTGAAAATCATGATAAATGTACGATACGGACTTTGTTGCATTCCCATGAGAATGACGACTAACCTGACGAGTTCGAAAAATGACAAGTTAATGGAAGATTTCAATTAAATCGGAATATAGGCAAACGTAGGACCGCGGCACCAAAAAGAACCCTTTTCCTTTGACGAAGTAATTGATATTGATGATTTTAGCCCGCATCCAAATTTAATCCTAGGAAGACTATCTACAACAAGCTCCACCATAATTCTTCTTATTTTATTATAATTTCGAGTCTAGATGTTCATGTGATGCAAGCCGTTTGGGATGGCTATATCTTGCCGTCCCGTGTCTTTGAATTCAACCGTGATAGCGGGCAGTCACCGATGCATTGGACGTAGCAACATGTGAACTGCAAGGGGACAGAGACATTGGGTTCAAGAACAGACGGACAGAGACAATGGCGGGCCAAGACCTGGGGACAGGGACAATGGGAACAGGGACAATGGAGGTCACGAACAGGGGGACAGGGACCCATGACCCCCTGTTTCTTGACCCACTGTCCCTGTCCACCTGTTCTTAACCCATGTCCCTGCCCTGGTCTTGACCCCATTATTCTGTCCCAGTCCATGTCCATGGTCCCTGCCTCTGTTCTTACCCCACTACTGCCCTTCACCAAATTGTCTGGACCCCTTGTTTCTGTACACGCCTGTTCTTTACCCATTGTAGCTGTCTCCAGGTGTGACTTGACCCTGTTGATCCTCATTTCCTGTCCTCCTGTTCAGGACCCCCCAATGATCCATGTCCCGTTTTCTTGACGCCCTGAACCATTGTCCGGGTCCCTCATTGTTTTGACTCCTTGAACCCAATTGTCCCTGTCCATTCATTGTTCTTGACCGATAAATCCCATCGTCCCTGTACCCAAATTGCTCATGAAACCCATTGTCCCTGTCTGCTTTGTTCATTACCCCATTGTCCATGTTCCCAGTCTTGACCCCAATTGTATCGTCTCCCATTGTTCTTGACCCATTGTCTATCCACCCCTGGTGATGACCGTTGTCCTTGTCACCATTATTCAGGACCCCATTGCCCCTGGTCCCCAAATTTCATGACCCCATTGGTCCATGTCCTGCAGTGTTCATTGACACATTGTCCCTGTCCCCAAGGTTTTGACGCCATGTCCCTGTACCCCTTTGTGAAACCCCATTGTCACTTCCCCATTTTTTTTCTTTGACCCATTGTCCCTGTCCTTTCATTTGTCTTGACCCATTGTCCTGTCCCCTGTTCTATCCCCATGTTCCGGTCTCCCCTCTTCTTCACCCTATTGTCCCTGTATACCACTCTTCTTCACTTTCTGTGCCGCAATTTAACTGTACCCAATGTCTGACCCCTTTGAGCTACTGTCAATCAAGTTCATGACTCCATTGACCCCATGTCCGTCCCTGTCTTGTTCCCATTGTCCCTTCCCCCTGTTCTTGACCCCAATTGTCCCGTTCCCTCGTCTTGACCCCAATTGTCCCTGTCCTCATGTTCTAGACCCATTCTTCCTTCCCCCGTTCTTGACCCCCACTGCTCCTGTCCCCCATTGTTTTTGCCCCCGTTCTTGACCCACTGCTCCTGTCCCCCATTGTTCTTGACCCAATTATCCTGTGACAGCTTTTGATCCAATTAAACTCAATTGTCTCTGTCCCCCAGTTCTTGAACATATTGACTCCATTGTCCTTGTTCATTGTTCATAAACCACCATCATTGTCCATTTCATGTTCTAGACTCCCATTAAAAACCTGTTCCTCTTTTTGACACACATTCTCTCTCTCCCATTCTGTTCAGGACCCTGTATTGTCGTGTCCTCTCTGTAGGATCCCATTGTACCTGTTCTCCCTGTTCAGACACCATTGTCACTGTGATCCCCATTGTCATGACCCCATTGTCCCTGTCCCCAGGTCTTGACCCATTGCCCTGTCCCCTGTTTTTGACCCATTGTCCGGTCATCTTGTTTACCTCATTGTCCCTGTCCCCCGTCATGACCCAATTGCTGGTCTATCATTGTTTATGGACACATTCGTCCCTGTCCCCTCTTCGGGACCAGATTGTGTCTCTCCCCTCTGTCATGACCCCAATGTCTCTATCCTCAGGGCAGGGACAAGGGTCAAGAACAGGGGGACAGGACAATGGTGTCCTGAACAAGTGGGCAGGACAAGGGGTCCAGAATTGGGGGACAGGGACAATGGGGGTCTGTGAAAGTATGAAATACAGGTGAACGGTGCCGAACAAACTTTATGCATAGAAAAAGAGGTCCTATATTAATATGATGAAGTTATTGGTGTTGGTTCTGCATCAAGATGTTAGGTCATAGTTGCCAATAATCAAAATTTCTTTCAGTGATTTTAGCTCATCTTCGTTTCCTTTTTGAATATAAATGGTGAAATATACGATCAAAGCAGAAGTTGAGTTTTATTTTCTCCGTGAATGCGGCTGTAGCTCAATCTAAAGGAGGCGGTAAAAACAATTCAAAAGCTTTTAACGTCATGGACAATAACAATGGATTTGTAGTCCCAGAGAATCTGAAGTCCGTTGTCCTATTCATAACGGGCGGATTTATATACTTATCAATAGCACCATTATTTGCTGGAGTCAAAGTCAATACTGGAAGTGAGAACACACGTAGAACTGATTTTGATAATTTTAGACAATTTATTTTAGCAAAATTATGTACTTGTTAGGGGTGCGTCACCTTTGTAAACGCTATGAGATCTTGCCCGCCAGCCTTTGTAGGAAAAATGCGACGGTTAGGCTTGCAGAAATTAACCCTCGCCTTACCAAGGGGGGGGGGGGTGCGCTAAATGCCAAAAGCTTGGGTAAAAAGTTTCCGGGTAATCATTTTTCATCCTTTACGGTCATTTTAGCGAAAAAATTTGAAAGTTGCCACCCAATAATATTTTATTGTACATTTTTCAAATTAGTACGCACAGTATGGCTCTAAAACTCTATTTATGTAAAAACAAGATGGTGGTGGTGGTGATGATGATGATGATGATGATGATCATTGTAGTTCCTCAGAATTATATTGATTATTAATATACCGTGCATATGCTACATAGGATCTTCTGCTATTAGTAATAAAATGGTATTTTTTGTTTGTTGTTATCATATCTAATAAAAATAAGTGGATTATATTGCAAGAGTACGTGACATTTAATCTATAAATATTAAACACAAAAAAGTAAGTACTCCTCTAAACAACCGCTCCTAATTTCTTATGTAGGAACTTTGTCAACATCGTGATTAGTAATTACATTGTATTCAATTATTGTTAGGTTTCGTAGGTGCGTTTGTTAGTGTAAAATGGCCCGCAGATATACATGTCCGTGCGTAGGTGTGTGGTGATTTAAAGGCTATGTCGGGTACGGGTAAGTGCTGTATAGGCAGGTTGTTGGCCATTGGACAGAATTATCGTTTCTCGGCCTACATAGCGGTTGAAGCTATTTCTGGCGGAGATTCAATGTCCGCAGTATTACGATTGGCTTTTGCTCTTTTTCCGGTAACTAGAAATTACATCCGAGATTGTATACAAGTATGGGTTTATTCCCGAGTTTATAGGTAAAACAAATGTAACTGCCCAAGCGTAGACCGATGGAGGCAGTGTTAAAACCCTCGTTTGTACCAGTAAACCGAGAATAATAATGGGAAACCAACACATAAAATCCGTAGCTACTATGGCTGTCACTTTTACCGTAAGTTTGATCTGTTCTGTCATTTCAACAGTGCGTCCTGATCGTTTTGATGATTTTCGAACACTTATAACAATTAAGATATAGCAAAAAAGGATTACTAGGTAACAAATACAATTGAGACCGAGGAATAGTGCTGTTGAGAAAAACATGCCCGTAATTAAACCTTCATATTTAGTTGAAAAACTATGCCAATTAAGATATAATCTACCCATATTAGGTATGAAAAATTGTCGAATAGACTCTTTAGAAGAATATGATTTAGTAAGCGCAAGAGGAAGGCCAATACAAACATGAGAAATGTCATAAAATTTGAAGTTCTTCTTGCCTGCAGCTAGGAACGAAGGAACGATGCCTAATGCCATGGAAACAATCCAGGTGGTCATGATAATTGTCACAGTTAACTTTTTGCCAAGTTTTCTTGTGGACATTGGGTATTTGATGCCAACAAACCTATCAAGACTGATCAACGTCACAAAAAATACAGAAGCTTCGCTTGATACGATTGATATTGACCCCGCCATTTTGCAAACAACACCTGATCTCCAGATTTCAGATTGCATGGGGAATTTTTCATCAAAATATATATCGGCTGATCCAAGTATTACCATGTACACACCCATAAGACAATCTGAGAGCGCGAGATTGCTCAATAACATGTCCTGAAAATTGGTCTTTTTCGCATTTTTCTTCCTCCACATTAAAAACAAACATATTCCCACAAATTGCGTTTAAGCCAATAAGCCACATCATGACCACTAAAACCCGGTCTGACAACAGTCTGTCACATGTGAGATATGGGGACCTATCATGTGATGCACTACAATTTGTATCTGGTGGTTTATAACATTCGCATATCTCATGTTGACTTACAAGAAATTCCAAATTTCTGGGAAGGCCAGCAAATGCGTCACCTGTAACTTGAAGCAGGGGATTCTGTCTTAGATTCAAATATTTTAAATGAGTTAAAAAGTTTAATTCTGGCAGATCATGCAAATTATTGTATGACAAATCTAGAAAAACGAGATTAACGCAATCTTGCAATGTAGTTGAATGAAGTTTTGGTAAATTGTTGTCGGGCAAAATGAGATATTCTAAATTTACCAATCCTTTGAGATTGGTATATTCTAAATGTACCAATTCATTGCTTCGAAAAGATAAAAATCTTAAGGTACTTACATCTTTGAGCAAGCCACTAGGAATTTCCTTGAATTTATTTCCCCAAAAGACAAGTGCTTTTAAATTTTTACAGCCCACAAATACTTTTTGGTCTAGGGTTGCCAGCTCGTTATTGGTAAGTAAGAGATTATTCAAACTGTGTAATCCGACAAATAGGTTTTTATGCAATGTTGACAATTGGTTATGCATGAGAACAAGCCAATGTACGTTGCCTAGGCTATCAAAAATTCCTAGTGGCAACTCTTTGAGCTCGTTGTACCCGAGATTGAGTCCCCACAAGTTATGGACTTCAGAAAATAAATCGGCCGGTATTGACGATAGGTCATTGTTGTCGAGGAAAAGTTCATGTAGACTTTGTAACCCAGAAAACAAACCCGAAGGTAGTGTCGTCAAATTATTTCCGTACAGATTAAGGAAAGTGAGATTAACTAGGCCTTGAAAAAAACCAACTTCCAACTTCTCTATCTCATTGTAACGAAAAATCAGTGTATGGAGACTATTTAGACCTCGCAATAAATTAACTGGTAGAGACCTTAAGCTATTTCTACCTAGTTCCAGTCTTCTTAAGCTATTCAGACCTTGAAATGAATCATTATTGAGAGTTTTTAGGTTATTCCTCATTAACAACAGTTCCTGTAAGTTGTTCAAATCAAAAAATACGTTATCTGTTAGCGAGACTAACATATTTGACTCAAGGTTTAACAGCTTTAAATGATTTAAACCCATAAACGAACTGACATTAAGAAATTTTATTTGGTTAAAGCTAATATCCAAAGATGTCAAACCCGAAGGGTAAAATATCGCTTTTTTCTCAGTAGTCGTAGTATTATAATCGGAACATTCAAATTCGACTTCTCTGTTACCTATTTTGGCGACGCAATTTGAATCAAACTCAAGCCTACATGTCTTGTCGTATAAATCATAATTTATGCAAGTGATTTGACTATTATACCCTATCACTTGCGATTGGGGACAGTACACAATCTCAGAATCGTTTCTGTTGAGCAAATTACCTATATTGCTAGGACAGAAAAAGTTAACATTTGATCTAAGTATATCATTAACGGAAATGCTAACATTACCTTGCAAATGAACCTTAAGACGAGTGTGTGAGAATATTACATAACAATCACTTATACCTGGTTTTATCACTACAAACTTATTTGTACATTTAATATTCTCAAAACCATTTTCCTGCTCAATATACACGACATATTTGCTGGTTGTGTCCGGTAGTCTCAGTAGCGCACGCGAGTCTTCTGATACTGTAACCTGTATGCTGCAAGTATGGCTTGGTGTTCCTTTTAACTGCAGTATACTGTCGTTATCGTGGCTTTCATCAGAATACAAGGTGTGCTGCTGTTGTGTCGACCAAAGCTCCAAACAGGGATTACAATAAGTTCAGGATGCTACTTGAATATTCGAAGTTATGTCAAGGTGGCAATTGATTGCCAACAGAATAGTCGACACTTCTAGCAGGAAACTTATCTGTCCTGCCATGATGAAGCAAAATGTTATGCAAACAGTATTGTCTTCTTGGCTGTTGCTTTCATCGCGTTCCTAAATAGCCAATACTTTTAAATAATCGCTTGATGTCGTTGTCTTTAGTAACCTGATAATAAAGAAAGTATGCAATTAAAACAAAAAATAAGTAAAAAAATATGAATGAAAAATGCACAAACACATCAAAAACGACTTATACTTCGTAAAAAACATAGACATACCTGATTGCAACTGTTGGCATGAAACAACTGTTAAACCTTTGAATGAATGAAGTTAGAAACAATAGAGAAACCTGGCAGGTGCCTTGCAAGAATCTGATATTCACACATGCAATGCATCTGAGCTATTCAGCTCTATTGATGGTGCCGATTCCTTTCCTGGCAAATAAGTAGCCAAACAATGACACGTGCATACTGCGTAACAAATTAAGGTACGTATTTAGGAAGAGAGAGGCTCTTGAAAGTTTCTAAACTTTATTATTGCGGAGATCAATCAAGTAAAGTAACGCCCACCTCAAACATCAAGGCTACGCCAATAGTCACGCAATTATTTAATTAAATATTGATTGATAATACATGCTTTAATTAAAAACTTTAACATGTCAATCACTTACCCGAGAGTCTGAATTATTTCCTGCTCAGAATGTGTTCCATTGATGTTTTTTTTTTTAACTTGAACATCTTTGTCACAGAATTCATAAGATCGTTAGTAGTGAATTCATAAGATCGTTAGTACAGTTAGACCAGAAAGGGCTGCAATAGTCAAAATGTGACTATTAATACAATAAACAGATTTTGAGGTTTACAAAAGCAGCCATCATTGCTTTTTTGCATAGAAAGCACTTTTAATCAGAATTTTTACAAGTTTTCTCAACGTAAATTAGCCAATTCGTCAGTCTGTACAAATATTAAACAAAAACATTGACCATAATCTATATAATAATGAAAACAGCTACAATATTTAAAAAAAAAATCAGTGTAAACTCAGTGAACATGAGTAGTGTGATACTAGTGATAGCTTTTGCACAAATATTTCATTTGTGCCCCATCAGAAACCCCATTACCACTGTTAAAAATAAGCCAACTCCCAAAATAGTCGGACAGGGCGCGCACCATGTATGACGGACCGCATCACGAACAGAATATCACTGGCTCAACCGGTGGTGGAAGAAGATCGCAGAAGCTAGGCAACGTCAAACGCAACCCCTGTCTAAGCCGCACCCGGTTACTCGCCCTAATGCTTACTGGTTCAAGATGGCTACTAGGTGACCCGCAAAGAGGGATTGGACGGGGACACCTCCTTTCCGCTTGACACATCCTTCAAATAGGCTTGTTGGAAGGAGGAAAGCAGATCTCTACCCACGTTTGTCTACAATGCTCAGGATGGAGGCCCTTTATAGAATTCCCAGGGGAAAGCGTGAGCTCGAACATTCATATGCCTAAACAAGAAGTTCAGTAACCAATCTTGGTTGTTTTTGTATTGCGTCCAGATGACTAGGAAAAAAAGATGGAAAGATGTCCTGTCTGTGCGATTGGCCCCATGTGGGGCAACAGAGGGATGAAAAGAGCTCTAACTGAACACCAAGGATTCTCTGAGATGCTCTCTGCAACTCTGGTGAGACCCGTTGCCAGGAAACACCTGTTTCTGGGGGTAAATGAAAGAGTTGATTATTGGCCACAAAAGCCGCTTGTGGAATGCAGATAGAATAGAGACCTCCTTGAGCTCAAAGCGGTGATGGGCCTCGTTCGTAGACAAGGCTGTATATCCGAACCCCTATGGGCACAAGTCAAAGACACTAGGCCGCTAGAAATGGTCCAGAAGACTAAGCTCTCGGTTGGGTTCAAATGTCAGACGCCGGAGAATAGCAAGTCAGCGGAAAAAGTCCCACTCCGGAACGAGTGTACGAACCGGGGGACGATCCGCAAAACATACCCTTCATCACATTGGACAAGGGAGGGGGACTGAAGGAGGAAACCGTCATGCTATCACCGAGTCACTTTTACGGGTTGGTCTGTGGACGAAATTTGGTAACCTCGGGCCAGCTCAGGTAATTAACCCCCCCACCCTCTGAAGATTCCTTGAGGAAAATTGCCAATCTGGTTCTACAGTGCGAGGAAAGAAATGTATTCGTTGAGTAACTGTGCTCTATAGGCCCACACAATGAACTGGTAACGGAGGAGGCAAATAATCCTGAGGATGCTCTAGTGGATATTGCTCTGACAATCTTGAACAGTGAGCGTGGCAGCGGTTCAGAAGTCCCACCTAAGTGTGTAGTCTACAGAATGCGCCAGACAGGTTCGGAGCGGGATGGTGCACTCCGGGACGAACGCGTCGGATGGATGACCTCGTACCCAGGTCCCCTCGCCTTTGAAAGCCCGGAATGTTCCCTTTCAAGCCAGATCTAGCAGCGGGAATCCACAGCGCCGCTGGCCCACACCCAACGTCAGGGAGTTTAAAACGCATCCGTTATCATGTATTAGAGTGTTGAGGCATAGGTAGGCTGAAAATGGAAACTCCTGTTCATATGATGGCAAAGTCCACACTGGAAGGTGGTCAGTCAATGCTACAAGACAAATTTCACGGTGTTGGGTACGTGGTGTTGGTAGACAATTGTATTAATAAAAACAAATTTGATAAAACATCTTCTGGTAACACCAAACTAGAACGAGTAAGTGAAACAAAATTTGTTAGATGAGTTATGATACAGGGTGAGTAAAAAAAACGGACTATGATGTGTCCACCAATTTTGAATTTTGAATAAAAAATTCACAAAAACTTGGAGAACAGTTGATGTAGAAAGCTTATTTCATTATCTTTAATTGCTGCAAAGATCATTCCAACGGTTAAGTATAGACCGAATCAAAAATCTGCCGTGAATAAATCGCTTGATGTTCTTCTGGGACAAGGATTTCCTTCGCTGAACACGTTCATTTCAATGTGAATCGTGGACCGAGCAGAGAGAGAAAAAACCGAACCTACTTGATTCAAACGACGTACCGGTCTATACCTAACCGATGGGAATGATATTTGCAGTAAATTAAAAGGATAATGACCAAGCTTTCAGTGATACCAAAATATGTTAGATATATATTACTTAAAAATTCAAAATTGCGGACACAATCCGGGTCAAGTTTTTTTTCTCACCTGTAGATGAGATCTTACATGGATAGTCATATCAGAGTATATCAAACAATATTTCTAGAGTGGTATTGGCTATCATTGACAAACTAAACACTTTATTCCGGAACGAACCCGAATACTCCGTCTCTGTATAATTGTAATTAGTACTTCCATATATCAAATACGTATTCTTGCTTGGGGGCCACTGCTAATAAATGAGAAATGATTTAAAATTACAAAAAGAGCAATGCGAATAATCAGATCATCTTTTAAAAAAAATAACAATATTTTTAAGTTTACTGAATGTATTTAGAAAGTATTACTTTTTTGATGTTCAAAACTTGTCTAAACTCCCGAGTATTTAAGGGGCTATTTCAAAAAAAGCAGGATCCTTTCACACCTATTGTATTGGAATAATGAGGGAAATTTCCGATGAGGGCTCACTCAATTTTCAAACAAATCGTATTTTTGTCATAAATAATGCTTGTACATATACCATCAACTTGAGAAATAACTAAGCTCAAGTCTCATATAGAAACATCACAAACTTTGTTGTTAAAAAAAATTCGGATCCGAAATTTTGTTATACACGGTAATCTTGCACTGTTACACTGTGCATAATTGCTTATGCATGAGAACGAAAAATCCAATTGCATCTCTAATTCTGGAATAAAGCATTTAGGTGACTAACTTTAGTTCTAGATCATATTTTAAACACACAAAAGTTATATTTCGCAATCTCTGAGTCAGCCTTTAATAGAACACAATTTGCCAAAAAAAATCTATATAAAAAAAAAAGGTCAGTCCAGTGCAGTGAAACGTATTAAGTTTATTTTCATATACCAAATCCATTAAATTACACAAGACAGTAATTGCGATGGAGGAGGGGACCAAATTGAGCGCAAAGTCGTATACTATGGGAGTTTCCGTAACAACTGGACCCAGCTGCAAACTTTTTTCCGGACACACTTATAAAATAGGAAACCTTTAACGGAATAAACCTAAGCTTTAGTCCGTTGAACGTTTCCGAATTCCTAAGTGTATCAGAAAAAAAAAAACTGTGTCAGATGGGTCAGGTTTACGGAAACTCCCGTAAACTATTGGCCACCCAATAAAATAGTAAAGAACGGTAAACCATAGACGCAGACAAAGACCGAACATACATTAATATAAACAGATTTCGAAATATAATAAAATTTTAAAAAAAAAAAAAAATAATAGTCATCTAGAACTAAAGATAGTTTACCTAAAATGCTTTAATTCAAAGTTAGAGATTAATCGGAATTTTTTTCGTTTCATGCAGGAAACATTTATGCCACAGTTATAACAATGCCATAGTATACCGTGTATAACCAAATTTCCCCCGGATCCGGCATTATTTTTAACAAAGTTGTGATTTTCCATATGAAAGGACCTCGATTTGAGCTTAGTATTTCACACAGGATTAGTATATGGACAAGCAATTAGTATAGGCAAAAAACACGATTTGTTTGAAAATGAGTGCGCCCTATCGGCAAATTGATGCTGAGTAATGAAACGACCATGAATAAGCTTGAAATAGTATGAAATAGGTGTGTGGATTATCGTGCTATTAATTATTTATTATGATTTCTTAACATCTCCAAAAACAAGCAAAGAAATGTACATAAAAAGTCCAGCCAAAAATCAAAAAATGAGGGGTGGAACCCCCATCCTATTTCCGCAGGACGGTTATCGTAGACCAATGCAACAAGACGTACATTAACCGATAAAACTGCAGTTACAAATCTGCATTTATAGTTAGAAATTATACATAAAGTATTGCACTGAAACTGTAAATTGTTTTTAAAAAAATTCATTCACTTCAATCGACAGTCTGAGTCAAATTTAGAATAGAATAGGGAGTATGAGGTGGATATTGCACAACGGCTGATCGATTTAAGAAGTTGTTTTGATTAACGTTTCAAGGCTTGTTTTTTTTTTGAGAGATCATTGGAAAATAGGTATGCAATTAGTTTATTTTCTTGGAGTTGTAATACGCCCACGGGCTACCACTCTATGCAAAAGATGTGAGATTCATAACCATGGTCTGAAAGATCATGATGACGATGCGGCTAGATATTATTGGATTTCAGTGTTGGGCTTTGTCCCAAGGTTTGGTCAAAAGGAACTGTAAGTTCTAGTACAATAATACATTTGGTGACTTCATTAATAAAAACCAAATCAGGTCTTGGCTGGGTTGGAATTATGTTCGGAGTGGTTGTACCAGCAATTTTTTGGGCATCCTGGTTAGATCACATAAATTGTCCATTCCTTCCCCAGATCTTGAATAAGAATCTAACATAATCCGAAGGATAGAATTGTGGCGCCCAGCCGGTATATCGGCCTTGGTTTCGAGCCATGAACTTCAATTGTTGAGGGACATGCTGAAGTTGTTTCCTTCTTCCAGCATAAGTACACTTAGTGGTTTCCTTTTTCCCCAACGACTAAGGTGGCTTTAGTTGGTAGAGTGTCGACAAATGCATTAAGCATAAAATTTCATAAAAACCCTTGGGGACATTGATATTAAAGGATTGCCAGAGGTGATGGAACTTCGGATAAGAAAAAACAGCAGCCATGTCAACCCTGGATAAAACAAGGTTCTTAAAGGCGACTCAGAGATTTCCGATGAGGGCGCCTCAATTTTCAAAAACAATTGTGTTTTTTGCAGTTACATAATGCTGCCATTATACCAATCACTGTGTGATGAAATAGCTAAGCCAAATCGAAGTCCTCATATAGAAAAATCCACATCTTGTTTCAAAACTTCCGGATCCGGAAATTTTGGTATAAACGTATTCTATGGCACTTGTTATATACACATAAATGTTTTACGGACATCAAACGAAAACTCCGAGTCATCTCAAAATTGGAATTGAGCATTTAGGTGACTATCTTTAGTTTTAGTTGACTATTTTGAACTAATCTATTAAAAAAATTATATTCAGGAAATCTCTGAGTCAGACTTTAAGGTGACTAATCCAAGTTAATAACAATTTCATCTTTTTATAGAGTAGTAATATGTGCCTTTTTTTTTTATAGTGACATGTTCCCCAAACTTACTGGTTACATTAATCCAACTTATTTTGAGCGTAGCATGTGATGGAAAATTTTCGAGACCAAAGACTCTCTGGCAATCTTTGAATCGAGAGCAGTGTTGACTTAGAATCGCCTTGGATCGTGAAGAAAGGGCTAAAGTATTTGCTTCAATATACAGGTGTTGAATGGATTTTATGTCAGTGAGGTGGGTGGGGGAGGATATGCATATTTCAGTTGCTGCAGGTCTTGCAAGGCCAGACCATGATTTTAAATATTTGTGAGTAATACTCTCGGGCAAGGAGGTTAGTTTTTGTTATGTCATGGACCTGGAGGATGAACCTACGAGAGGGGAGGAGATAATTTTATATATGTTGATCTTTTACTTCTCCTCACCCTTCAGTCATCGACTCTTGCCAGTCTAGTTTGAAAATTGGCCCCTGACATAATCAAATACTTACTCCGGGCCCATTCCAGAAAAAGAAAATATGAACCAAAAACTTATAGGGGTCATTCTAATTAAATAAAGGATTGAAGTTTCAAAATTAAGAAGTTCTATTTATTCAAACAGAGTTACTGAAATAGATATAGAAAAACTTTAACCTCATCATCATTAGTATGTGGTTAAATGGAAATAAGTTACCAGTTACAATTAAAGCAAAAAACATTTTTCATCCTTTCATCCTTTTCTCCTTTCAACATTACCAAAACAAGTTTATGATGAGGCATATTAAAAAAATCTTTTGTCTCAAAGCTCCCACGCCTTGCCAAAACCTAATGCGGAATGCATTTTATTCATTTTCTATTTGATCTGAATATGAAATATTCATCTAAGACGTAAATGTGTTTAGACAACGAATAAAACCCCAGAGAAAACGATATTTGAATGTGTTCGATTGCCTTATTCCAAGTTGTTGCTTACAAAAGTATGCTTTCGGTCTTTTTAGGTCCTCAATGCTTTATTTACTTAGGTCTTACATGTATACTACATGTACCTAAATGCAAAGGCGATTTAATTAGGTACTCTACTCGTGTACAAGCAGAGTTAGGGAATATAATTAATTCGAGTTATCCGATGTTGAGTGGCTTCCCACTTTACATGTTACATAAGGTACAGTAACACAGAAGAAAGAAAGCTTCCGGCAGAACCTTCTTCCCACACAAGCCAATTTATTCAAAATCGGCGATAGTAGACGTGTTCAAATTGGCAAAATTTAACATTGTTATTCATTCTGACGATGTGCTCGCCAGTATAGCAACAGCATCATTAAAATCAAAAAGCTCAAGCAAGTTAATCGGCGACGCAACTGTGTTCAGGCCGCGATCCGTCGAGACTTACCACGAAAGCAAAGAGTTGAGGACAGTTAGATTGCAAGTCGGCGAGTTTATTTTTGTGGTCACCGAGTGAATCACAGATTTACCATGTCTATGTTGCGTGCCTTTTCTCCAGCTTGGAGCAGAGTCATTGCCGGACTGCTTTTCCAACTGCCACACAACCACTCATGATGCGCGCCAACTCATCGGCAACCGATGTGTCTTGTTTGATAATATTCTAACCGGAAATGCCAAGGCGATTGGAATTGCAAATCCGGCACACCAATCCTCCTGGTCGTTGCTGGTTAGGGAGCTGACCTCATGATACAGTGGTCTCGGGGTCGAATCTCGCTAATGCTATTTAAATCTATATAAAATTTTCATTATTTTTCAGGGTAAGGAGGGAAAATTCTTAAGTCCAAAAAAAGATAAGAAAATAAATACTTGCCCTTGAGGTTCGTGAGGGAGCCGGCTCCTGGAGCATGGGGGTGGTCAAAAACTACCGGGTGCGTAATTATTGTCTGTAAAAACATATATGGTGGTTTAGAATAAGACTAATGGATTTTCAATTAACATAAAGCCTAGCTGGCACATTTGCTCTTAAAAAGATTACATAAACCTAAAACCAGTTTAGGCAAATTGTGTGGAAATTGTGCAAAATAATCATATTCAAACGTTTCGCATCAACGGGTGGTAGAAAATGATTGGGTCTACCCTATAATTAAGTAGCCTAAAGGATAGAATACATCCCTGGCGCTTTAAAAAAAAAGAAAGATTTGGTTTGGTTTGGCATCCACCAATGGTCAATCGTACTTGCCGATACTGTCATGGTACCTACGAATTAGCATAATAAATATGTACCGAAAATTGTCACTATGTGAAGTAGTTATTGAAACAGTTACGTGCTGTCCCGAGCAAAACTTATTGACCATTTTGATCCTGATGTAATTATTATATAATAAGTAATTACTAAAATATATATTACAAATGTACACGATAAAAATCTATGACTGTAAATTAAAAAAAATTATAAAAACATTAAGGCTAAAGCTTTTATTACTTAGAAAGATCATCGTTAAACCGTTGATCAAAGAAGGATAGTAATATTAAATATTAATATTGAAACTTAAATTTATTATTGTAAAACAGGCATACACCGAAACTTTAAGTTAACAAAAAAAGCCCCGCTAACCAACGAATAACAGGGTTTCTTGTCCATATGCTCAATAGCCTTAGGTTTAAAGTTAATGCTTTATAAAATTTCAGAACCCTACGCCCCCTGAGTAAGGTGATTTGGTTACAAACTTGCTGAATAAAATCATTTTTTTTTTTCTTTTTTAATATTTATTCCCTGTGCTTCAAGGACAAAAGGGAAAAAATACATAAAAACATGAAAATGACAAATTACAGAAAAAGAATAATAAATCTGTCTTATCAGTTTCTACTCCAAAAGAAACAGACTATAGTCTAAAATAATTATTTGATGTGTCCTTCCTCCCACCATTTGTTCAAGACTCATTAAGAATTTTTATACAGACTTACCATTCATATATCAAATGGCTTGGACTGTTTTTACAATGACAATTACAGTAAGAACAGAGGCAGAAGAATCCCTACACCCCTGTTGGGTACAAGGGAATGCGGACGGGAGTTATACAAATCGTATTGTAATACCAACTTCGATACTGAGAGAATAGCAAAAAGGCAACCAAGCTAATGATGCTTTGGCCAAAAGGAGACGCACCAGCGAGGAGAGGAGATATTTCCAATATCAAAACTGTTACCCACTCCAAGCCGCAAGGCCTGGACATCATCAAACAAGCTCACAGGCGTCGCTGTCCAGCTAAGCGAGTGTCCTATCTCTGCAAACGCCATCGCTTCAGTACTTATCAACAATGGAAAGTGGCAAGACCACACTCCACGGGAGTGGCCCACTATCGTGCGTTATTGCAGAGATTAAACAGCCTTCTTACAAACTCTCCAACGTCAAGCCCCATGTCCCAACATTCACCTCGATGAGATCACCGAAGCAATTAAAAGTTCTCAAGAATGGGAAAAGCTCCTGGCAATGACAACATCATACAGAATCTTGAAGAATTATGCCCCCGATAGCTGTGCGATGGCTCACAAAGTTTCTCTTTCACTTGCATGGAAAGTCAATATTCCTCCAGAGGAAGATTACAAAGTTCATGCACAGTCCTGAAGCCAGGAAACAGCAAAGACCCCCAAGTACCGACACATCTCGCTAACTATCTCATCATCTTTAAGCATGCTTGAGCGATGATACTAGCCAGGATCAATGATACGGTCGAGGCAAAAATTTACCCCGACCCAAGCGGATTCGAAGCGTAAATCAACAACTGATCAGATAGCAACGGGACTATAGTTAATGACATCGAGGGGGTGGACAGCCTTCCAGAACGAAGCAAGAAGTTGGAGCAGTTTCATGACATAACTGCTGCGTTCCGATACGTCTGGCACCGAGGGGTCTTCTACTCAAGCTACTCAAAATATTCCCGATGTCAAGCTTGTCAAGTTCATCATGCTTCTCATCCAAGACGATCTTTCGTCTTGGAGAAATCAAATGGCAACGCAGTAGAAAGTGTAAACTTCGGAATGGTATCCTACAAGGTTCTGTCCTGGCACCCAAGTCTTTTCAACATCTTACGTCTCAGATGGCAAAGGGAGATTGTTCGCAGTACTCATACGCAGACGACACGGCACTTGGCATAGCTGCTGATTGCTTTGAGCCCTTGGCAACAGTGTTGCAGAAAGACCTCATCACTCTAAGCCAATTTTCCAACGATGGCACTTTGAAAACTCAGCAAAACCAAGACCGTCAGCTCTGTTTCCCACCTGGCAAATCGATGCGCAAAAAGAAATAAATCACTGAGATGGAGCAATGTAAACTGTCACATGAACCAACACCGAAGTACATTGGCGTCATAATGGACCGCAGCCTTACAATCAACACACCAAGGCACTCGCTGCCAAGACGGACAGTTCGTTGTCACATACTCAGAAGGTAGAAGGAACGGATGGGGTGATCCTTTGACACCTTAATAAATCAAATGTTGCCTTGCATTACTACACCGGCGGAATGATGCAACAGTATGGAGTCACAGCGTACATCACACACCGATTGATGTCGTCTGAATGTCTTGCAATGAGAGCTGTAGATACCTTCCAATTCTGTCTGGCATAGCTCTTGCCAAACCTTAGGAGAACCTTCAGACGATCAAGCTGACCAAGAAATGTGAGGAAATGTTAGTCTAATCCCACCACCAAACCCTTTGAGGATCAGAGAATTCCACGGAATCACTGTGCCTACCAATCCATGACACTGCAGTCACAGTCTCCTATCGATCAACCTGGATCAATGACAGATGGTATGCGCAATGGTACCTCGACTTTGAACCTAAAGCAGTTTGGGGACAGCCCATCTAGCAAGCCCAGAGACTGTGACCGTGATTGGAAAACATGGGTCAACCTCAACAGACTCAGAACTGGCGTTTGGTCGTACAAAGAAACTTCCTCACAAGATTGGAGTAGAACTTTCACCAAAACTGCGATTGAGGAGAGCCGCAGACCATTAGCCACCTCATGCATGGATGATTGTGGGGTCTACAAGTCCCCAAGAGGAATTTCCAGGTCTGATCAAACCTGGATGCTGATGAAACTATCAGCTGGTTAAGACGATCTTCACTGTGATTTTGACTTGCACGAACGAACGAAACGAACCGAACGAAACAGTAAGAACACAGATTATCTTCGACAAACTATCATCTTTACAAACGACTTTTTGTCATCATAGACATTTTTTGGTATTTAATTTATACTTGAAAAATTTGCGTTTTCATCGTGACAGCATTTTGAAAGGCAAAAATATAAATATTTCCCATCCTCCTGACTTAAATCAAACTCGGTATTATAGTAATCTGATGTGATGTAGGAGGCTCAAAAATTCTATGATTAGGATTTG
Source organism: Ophioderma brevispina (assembly GCA_023653785.1). Taxonomy (NCBI): domain Eukaryota; kingdom Metazoa; phylum Echinodermata; class Ophiuroidea; order Amphilepidida; family Ophiodermatidae; genus Ophioderma; species Ophioderma brevispina. Next base: position 42,798 of record JAMKCH010005016.1, read on the forward strand.
ATATACAAAATGCCGAGTATTCAGTTTCAAACTTGGACCATCATCCTTTTAAGAGTGATACTTTCCTCCCTAATGAAACACTGTTTTAAGAACAAATTCCAACTTTTTGTTTGACAGCAGCAATCAAACTTCTCCCTGCAGAAAAAAGGCGTTTAGGAACCACCTTTCTCCATCAAAAGGAAAAGGAATAATTTCCCATTTTCACGAAAGATCACTCACTCGATTAATACCGGCCGAAAACAAATGTTGAAAAAACAGGCCCTGGGTTTCCCATTTATACAGATATGATAAATTATCATATACATTGAGATTAAATAACAGCACGATTGGCTGAATCGATACAAATAAAATAATCAAATCCAAACTTCTCTATAAAAAACTTGGACACATGATCCCATGCTTTATCTTTGCGTGCTCTTGTAAATACCATAAACTATAAATTACCCCCCCCCCAAACCGAGTCATAAAGTATCTAACAAAAACACTTTCCAGAGCAGCAATTATTTTCAGCATTTATATATTTTGAACCCAGTTAATCCTTAAAGGGGGGGGGGGGGGCCTCAACATTGATGTCATATGTATCATCTTTAGACCCCCTTCAATTATATTACCAATCAGTGCATGTTCTTTGAATAAAACCCTTACTCCTTTCCACAAGAAATCATAGAACAATTTTCTCACATGGGTTGATAATATAAATTAGGAATTGAAATTACCGAAGCCCAAGAGGGAAAATTGGGCAAGTCCAAAAGTTTTAATTAAAAGAATTTTACAAGTTAGGTAATTGCCTGTTTTCAAATATTTAAGATTGTTTTTAAATTTTGTATTTTCGGTTCTTCAAAATTACATCTTCTTCAGCAGCAACCTCCTTATAAGAAAAATGGACGCCAGTGCTTTAATAGGTTCTTTTGGCCAATCCACATTAAAAGGTTTTTATACAGAATCTTCTGGGCCCAACCATAAAGGCTGTGATTTATTGATATTTAATTTCAACCTGAGATTTTTAAAAGCTTCCAAAATATTGAATACATTTTCACAGGATGTTCATTTTCCAAAGTAAGTGGGTCGTCAGCATACTGAAAATCTTATTTCGGTTATCTTACAGAAATTCCTTAATATTTGGTCATCTATAATGTACACGAAAGCAGCTCAATCGCCCCAAATAAATAAAATATGGGCTAAATGGAATCACCTTGACGCCACACCTCTAACCACTTTAAAAAACTTTAGAACTAAACCCGTATTCATTACACAACTACTATATATTTTTTATACAAATTTTAATGGATTTGACAAAAATTGGACCAAAATTCAACGATACCAAACTTTAAACAAAAAATCCCCATTCTAAAGAGTCAAAAGCTTTCTCGAAATCAAAAAATAACATAATACCAGAATTTATTATATATTAGTGAAATCCATAATATCCGAAATGGTTCCTTATCGAATCCACGATAAATCTTCCTCACAAACCCACTATGGTTCTCTATGAACTAAAATTGGGATGAGACCTTACAAAGTCGTGTTGATAACACTTTAGAAAGCAAATCTTATAGTCAACATTTAATAATGATATGGGCCTCCAATTATTCAATCTACACCTGTCCTTTACTTTTTCTCCAATAAGTGATCAAAGCTGTTGTCTGTGATGTAGAATTTCACCCCAGCCAATCCCGAGTTCAATACCTCAAATACGATTGCCCCATAATGCTCCAAAAATATAAATACCATTCCACAGAAAGGCCTCATTGCCTGGGGGTTTTATTTTTGGGGTCATAATGGTTGGAGGAGGTGTGAAGCATTCGGCTGGCTAAGTTACCTTTCACAACAAATGCATTTCATTCTCAGACACTTAGGAATAATGTTACAATTAAAAAATTGTCCATAGAAAACAATCATTTATATTATTAGACTTTAAATGTTTTCATATATTCACTTTGGCATCTTAATAATCTCTTTGGATCTGTACTTCGACATCCTCCTCATACTGCAATTTCTTACAGTGGCAAAAATTTTTAATTCCATAACCTAACCCAACAAGTACTTTCCAAGGGGACCACTGACGGAATCTCACAAAAACCATACGGTGAAGGGTGGCTGTCACATAAATCAATGAATCTCGCCGGGTAATACTTTCATTCTTGGCTAGGAAATCACTGAATCTCACAATGTCTCACGGTGTGGAATTTCTGGTTTGGGTCACTGAATCTCACAGGGTCACACTGGATGACCATGCATCGTGATCCACTGAATCTTACACAGAAAATTCACAGTGGCTTGGTGCGGGGTGTTGGTCACTGAATCTCACGGGGTCTTACAGTCGGGGCCACTGTGTGGTTTTGTGAGATTGTTGGGGATTTGGGGTCTTTAAATATATGTTTCCAACAAAGTATGGAGATCGGATATATAAGAAAAAACAGTAGTAGATCAGCATTAATCTCAGTAAGTTTTTTGGATGTTTTTGAAAATTAATGGAACATTATATTGGGTTATTTACCCTAATTACAATGGCATAATTATAAATGCAAACTTTTGGCATGCTATTTGATAGATAAAATTATGTATGATATAAGATAAAAACATGGGGGAAATGAAACAAATATTGGTTAATTTTTCCATTTACAAGTTGATGAATTTGGAATAAAAAATACAAAGAAAGTTACTTTTTGTGATTAAAAAAAGGGACGAGTTTATTGCAAACGTAATCCTTTTTTTTGTTACATATTTTTGAATCCTTAGAGGCTGAGTGAATTATTGAGGACCAAATAAGATAGGCTGTGAGCTTCTTTAAAATTCGGAAAAATGATTCGACCAATGTCAGTTTTATTGACGTATATTATGTTTCGGATTTCATAAAAACAACGCATGAATAGTATAAACCTTTTTTGGGGTGATGTGGTGAAATGAGATTGATCACGGTTCGCTGGGTATTTATCTTCGCTTTCGGGGTGGTTCCAATGGTGTTTTTCAATGTCATTGGATTACTTGTTTTTCCTTGTTGGGTATATTTTTTCTATTTTATGAGGAAAAATTTACCATGTTAACTGATATTCTTGTCCACCTGTTTGCAATTTGTGATGTTGGTTATGCTATTTTTATCTCTATGTATCACTTGTTATATAAGAAGTAAGTATAGCAGTTACCGTATTAAAAGAAGGAAAAAGCTATGCTGGGTCACCGAGGGTGCTTTTTACATTGGTTTGGGGTTGATTTTTCCTTAAGCTAAAAGACGGTGTCTACTTTAAATTTTAAACGTGTTTTGAAAACGTTAAAAAAGCGAATTGAAATATTGGAAAAAAAGAAATAAAACGTGTTGGGTGAGTTACAGTAGTAAAAGTCATTATTCCTTCCACATTTTAATCATTTAGTACTCTCTCTTCCGGACCCGCGGAGGTTCTTGCGACAACTAAAACAAGCTATATATGAATTTATTGGAAATCAAAACATGATAAAATCAAACGTAAGCCAATGGAAAATAGGTATAAGAAAGGTGGGTACCAAAATGGTTAGATATAGCATGCTTTTTTGGCCTCTTTAAAAATTACAGGGATTAGACGTATTTTAAATAATACACTTGATGATAAATGTACTCGAATATTCCAGAAATTCACGGGGATGGATAAACTAATAATATGAATATAATGGACGGGGAAAGCTACCTAAGATCAAAAGCATCCTTTCACAGCCACGCCTTTGGAAAGACGTGCTTAATGCTTGGGCTTTTCTTTGTTTAAACACAGGGCTAAAATTGATAGTGCACGAGATGCAAAAACCCAGTTGATCTGGAGAAATGATGATATACAGACTGTCCAAAAAAAAACATACAAGCACAAGATAATTTTTTGGCCAAAAAGTTCCGTTCATTTCAACTGGAGTTTTATTGATACTTTTTACGAATGTTCCAGCTTTCATCAGATTTTTTAGTTGGTGTAATTTGGGGGGTTTGGTTCAGGCGTTAGGGCTAATGATCTGAGACAGTTTGAAAAACCTGTTGGGCCAGTTCGGCTATCCTGATATTAAAACAGTTGGCCATTTGAAAAAATCACTTCAAGACATTCTTTATTGAAAATTAAAATTAAAAAGGAGGTATGCACAAGTGCTTGCTACGTGTTGATTATACATAATTTATAACTTTATATGTCGCACTTGCTAATAAATACATGATGTAGCATTGGGAAATTTAATTCCAAACAGTCTTGTTGCCTCAGCTTCTACTCCAGGTTTCAGCAGAAGGTAGAACCATTAAAACACCCTTATTGTTGAAAGTAAACTGAGACCTTGAACAACATTCATCCTTCCTTTATTGCTCTCGGTGAACACTGCTTTCTTATCATATTCCTCACTGGATCTTGGGGAGGCATGTGGGGAATAGGGGAAGGGTAAATTGTCCCCCACATAGAGAGGTCTACACATGTCCCTCAACAGATTATCGACTGTACATTAGGTAGCAGTCAAATTCCCCAAATTCGATACTATATTTCATGATTATTGCCCTTTGAAGTGAGTCCTCATTTCACCCACAACATTAATTCTGGTGCTTCACGGAAAAATAATGTATTGATTATTTTCAATGCAGGAAACGCATTCACTCGGATCTGGACACTATTCTTTGTTGATGATGCTATCCGCATTATACCTTTAGCGTTCTTGAACCTCAGGGGATGAAACTGGCCCCCAGACAAGCGGGTATTTTATCCGATGTGGTTCAACTGACAATATCTCAACTTAGGGTCCATCCAAATTGGATGGAATAAAAGCGAGGATTTAGCTTAGGATCTTGTCTAACAAATAAGTCAAAATTTTTAAAACGTATAAAAAAAATTTTTTATTTTTGAATTTTAGTTTGATTGTATAGTTTTTTATTGGGACATGTCTGTTAAAAATAGATACAAAAACAATTTATTTTTTAAAGCATGGACGAAAAGGCATTCGTTTTATTAACGATGTATAAAATGTGTAAACGGTTGATGAGAAATGTTGACAAGAAATGAGTTTGTCGAAAAAGTAACAACTCCAATCGAGGTTGTCCTTTTGAAAATATACGAATCAATTAAAAATATTCTCGAGACCTTGCCGAAAAAAATTCAGACCATAGATGATATTTAACAATTACCCGTTTCGCCTTATCCTGTAAAAATATACTATTAAATGATAAAACAGGATGCCAAACCAAAAGATCTATTCAACTATTATTCATCAAAATGTAGAAGATAACAAAGCTAAAAAAACAAAATGGAGTATAACATGAATACTTTGATTCCGATGGAAAGACGGTTGGAGAGAAACGATCTCCTTTAAGAATATTTCCGACACAAAAACTTAAAATGGTTTCAAACCGCATTAAAAATATTAATTTTGGGCGACAAACTTCACTCTTTTTATAGGATATGTCTGAAAACAACTATGTACTTTCTTTAAAGAAACTGAGGAGACTATACAAAATTTATTCTTAATTGCAAAAAGGCTGGTGAAAGTTTGGAATGATTTCACTTACAGTCTTTTAATAAATTGCCGTTTATTTTAGTCTTATAAAGAAAATATTATCTTTGGCATTCTTCCAAGACGGCCAAAATACGCCTTAAATACTATAATATGTGGTAAAAATGGATATTTACAAACATTAAATTACTGATAAAATACCATTTTTAGTAACATGAAAAAGGAATTGAGAAAGCAAAGTATGCATTAGAAAAAATTGATCCACCATACTAACTTCAGGAAATCGATGTTTAAAAAAAACTATGGGGCCGGTTATAAAAACATATTTTGACAGATGTATAGCAGTATTGTTACTATAATAATATATATATATGGGAAACTATTAGTGTGTTGTTAAGAAAGTGAGTGATTATGGGGTTAGGGTGGCAATTTGTGTTATGTTTTCTTGTCCCGGCCCGCCAGAGGACCAAGTACAGGTAATAAAAAAAAAATCTTACAGTGCGTTTTTATATTATTTCTTTTCTCAAGACCGAGGAAGTTACCTTCGTACTTTTTTCACCTTTTTCTGCCCATTCAACCGTGCGAAGATAAGAAGCCATGCAATTATTTTATCATCAAGTTGCTCAATTTCATCCTTTAAATTTGAAATCTTTCCAAACATCATTAGTGGGGTTTGAGGCAAGTGCTTTCTCTAAGTAATTAGTTTTCTGTAAGCTCTAACATTTATCTCGCCTCCTGTTTACTCTTCCGTTTACAATATTGAATACGAAAGTTGGACATTTGCATTAATCACTCCCACTTCACCAAATTATCCCCAAAATTATTTTCCGAAGCCACTTGTTCAAATTATTTTTCATTTTTCATTTACAAGTTCCTATCATTCAAATAAGAATTATTAAATTTCCAGTGACCGGGACCCATTTGAATTCCTGTTTGGAGTTCAAATAAATCAAAATGCTGGAATGGTCAGGAGGCAGATACTTGGATATATCAGTTTTGATTGTATACTCAATCATATCCATTACTGATAAAAAATAGTCCAATCTACATGGACAGAGGGTTATTTTGCCGCCATGTGTACCTACAATCTGTTGGATGCATCGATGCTCCATATATAACCATATCAAACAAATCAATAATTAATGAATAAAAATACTGTTACTGAATGTGCTCTGTCGATTCTAAATTAAAGGAATGAGAAGAACTACGGACTGTGATATATAAATGATTTATATAAATTTATAAAATTTCTCTCACTTTTTACATATGGTGAAAAGTATAAGGAGTCCCCGATAATATAAATACAGGTGAAAGGAAAAAATATACATAAATACTGGTTATATCACATATTTTTACCATAACACCTTTGTCAAATCCAATCATCGCAGCGAACAACCTTGATAGAGTTTTGTTCTGAGTATTGACAACCGTTTGTTTTAACTTGACAGGTGTGTACTGTGTGTACTTTATATCACCTTATAACTTGTGTTTAATGAGATTTGGTATGTCAATATATAGCAGTGGTGAAAAAGAAAACAATTACTTTGGATTTTCTCTCCTACAATCATGACGATAGGGACGATGTGTATGTAGAATGGTGGAAACGCTCTTAAAGGTTTACTGTCATTTTTGTTTTTGTTTTTAAGCACCTTTTGTTCCACAACTCATTAAGTAGAAGAATAATGTTATTAAAGTATACATTTTTGGAAAGGAAATGCCAGACAAATCTAATTAGAATAAAATATCAGTGTGCACACAATGATTTACAAAAATCTTAAGATCGTACTGAACTCTATTTGTTATACTCGTGAATTGGTATTGTGATTGAAAGTACAGGCTGACCAGTGCTCAAGCATTACTCACTGTTTTTACTTGTAACATCCTAGTTCTATCTCTAGAAAAACACTGCAGGTTACGATATAGCTCTGTTGTACTATGATCTATGCCACCAAAAGGTTATCGCCAAACTTTCACGGTGCAACTAGAGATTTGGGGGTATCCATATTGTGTCATATCGCACTATGACCTAATAAAATCACAATTCCCATGGCGCAGTTCAATAGCTTTCATTCACAATTGTATTGATTAAACACAGCCCCTGTATTTAAGTATGATTTATGATATCAAGGACATGCATAGCCAGCTATTGTTAACATGTGCCATCTAAGGCTACTGAACTGAGCCCTTGGTAGATTAGCATGCCTTACCGCATAGTGTCGGTCACCTGTCATATCAACTTCTTCTTCTTGCGTATGAGGCAGCAGCTAAATATGTTGTAAACGTTGGAGCCAACTCACTGTTGATTGATTGGGGTTTGAGAAATCTGTGTCCACCGGTGGGCGAAAGGTAGGGCACTCGTTGAGAATGTGATCCGCAGTCTGTGATGGAGAAAATGGCCGCAGCCCCCATCGATGCCTATTGCTGTTGAAGCGACCGACTCCTGTGCGAATCCGGTTTAAGGTGACCCATTCCTTGCGTGGAAGATTGCTGTCAGGTGGTAGTTCTGTCTTAGGTGTAATAGAGAGTTGATCTGGTTTTGGAGTATCTAGCCAGGCAGTATTCCATGTCTGTAGGATGTTGAAAGGGGAACTGGAGAGTTTAGCAGCGTGTCGGCAGAAAGGTCGGCGAGAGCGCAGTCTCTGCCTACCAAGTTGGTGTGATTCTTTGACAGTGTTATGCAGCAGGTGCTTGTTGTCCAACAGGGCCTTATTCACTAGTTTGTGCGTGTGGTGTTCTCTCCGAAGTACTGCAGGTGCAATGCCTGAAAGCACTGGTAGGAATTCAGATGGAGTAGGACGCAGGCAACCAGTAATGTCCAGCTTCTTTGTGTGAGAGCTGGGGCGGCATATTCAGCAGTGCTGTAGACGAGAGCCAAGGCGGTGGTGCGTAGGGTCGTTGGGCTGGCACCCCATGAAGATCCAGCAAGTCGACACAGTAGGTTATTCATCGAAGATACCTTGGCGCATACGGACTCGAGATGCTGCCGGTAAGTAAGCTGCCGGTCAAGCTTCACTCCCAAGTAGGTTGGAGTAGGATTGTATGGCAGAGGCGCTCCATTGAGGTTGATTTGAAGCTGCCGATAAGCCTCTTTGGTGTTGAGGTGGAAGGCAGTAGCGATGGTCTTGGCTTCGCTCAGCTTCAGTCTCCAGGTCTTGAGATATGCTGCAAGTAGGGCCATATCTGCAGTAAGTGTGCTTTCTACTTCTGTCCAGCTGCTGTCCGAGTGGAGAAGGGCAAGATCGTCGGCGTAGCCATATTGTCTAGATGCTGTTTGAGGTAAATCGCTGATATACAAGTTGAACAGCATAGGAGCCAGTACAGATCCTTGTGGTACTCCGTTCCTCAGACGACGCAGACGCCTACTCTGCCCATCACTGGTCTTGAGAATAAAGCTACGGTTTGCAAGCATGTTACATATGAATTGTACAAGGTGACCATCCGGATGGTCCTGAGAAGCTTGAGTGTCAGACCCTGGTGCCACACGGTGTCGTATGCTGCAGTAAGGTCTACCAAGATGACGCCTGCCTTACGGCGCTTTTCAAAGCTTTCCTCAAAATCGTTTGTGAGTTTTACAATCTGGTGGACAGTGGTCCGGCCACGGCGAAATCCTGCTTGTTCGTCAGGCAGGTGGGGTTCGACGACAGGCTCCAGCCGGGCAAGGATCATCCTCTCAAGAAGTTTGAAGGAGACACACAGTAGTGATATTGGGCGGTAGTTCTTAGGGTTGTCGACAGGCTTGTTTGGTTTGGGGAGTGCGATGATAGTAGCTCCCCTCCAGATCTTGGGTAAGGACTGGTTGGTAAGGCAACATTTGTAGAACTCCTGGAGCCAATCTAGACATCGTGGGCCGCATTGCATCAGGAACTCTGCTGGTATGTTATCAGGCCCCTGGGCCTTTCCACTCTTTAGTTGGCTGATAGCAGAGGTAAGCTCATCTAGTGAGAAGGATTTTGAAAGTGACCCGTCCACGCCGGGGGCTCGACGAAGTTTGGTGATCTCTTTTTTTGACAGAGCGAGTGTGATCCTTATCAATATTCTTGAAACAACCATTTGCGAGGAGTTGCTCAGCAATTGATTTGGCAGTCACTGGACATTTCGATGGTTTGGGAATTCTGCCGGTGAGGCGGTTTATAGTCTTCCAGGCCTTCCTGCTGGAGTGAGTGAAGTCGATTCCTTGGACCGTCTCCTCCCAGCGCTCACGGCGTTTCCTGTCCAAGCAGTTTGTCAGATCTGAAGCCTTGGATGACGCTTCTTCCCCGGGTTCAGAATTCAGGAAATCATTGTAAAGAGTATCACTTCGTCATCCCAGGATGTGATATAACTGTGACGGCAGCCACGTGGGATGGTCTTCTTTGCTATATTAATAAAGAGTTTACACAGTGTAAGAATTGTCCAGGTTGGAGGAGGTTGGTGTCGGGAGGTTGGGCACTTCTGAATCCACCAGGTTCTTGAACTGGTCCCAGTCTACCTTGCGGAAGTTCCATCTTTTCACTGGCTTTGTTGGTACAGGCCTTGCAAGGCTCTCCTGAGCGATCAGTGATGGTATGTGTTGGGACTTCTGTGTTGTGTCCTCTGACGGGGCATAATTAAAATACAGTGAGATAAAAAAAGACAACAGTGTATTAAAAAGACAGTGAATTAAAAAAGACGACAGATGTTAGCGTAGCCTCAGTTGATTATCATTCGCCTGAAAAAATCAGTTACCGGGGTTCACCACGAGGAGGTTGATAATCTTGTTACATACGACACACTAGTTTCAAAGACCCTATCACGTTGCCGTCTTTTGTTAGCAAATCCCACCATGATCCCATTTACCGGCTTAAAGCGGCACTGGCACATTTCCACAAAATTTGAAATTTCTTCAATTTGCTCTCAAATGATAGTCTAGGCCATTGGAAGAAGAG
>JAMKCH010005017.1:0-53369 GCA_023653785.1 Ophioderma brevispina
ATTGACCGACAGACGAATGTCTTTATACCTGAGTTGATACGGGACAGATTAATAATTGTATCAATTCCACCGGGATATGCAAAGGATTACACCCATAGTTTCGGATGCACTTGACAGAGAGGAAGGGAATTTAGGGATTAATACATGGGAATTATAAAGGCAACGATATTTATCCATATTTAACGACCGACTCATGAGAGTGTATACAGGACAAGATTTAAAACTCTGCAGAGTGATCAAAGGTTTATGGAATTTTCAATGGTATTTTTGAAATTCCAGCAAAGGGTCAAACTTTAAGAAGAGTCATTTTAAAATGCGGAACGTTTAAAGTTCATCCGTTATCATGAAACTATGAGGCTGTCATTAATTCCCAGGCCGGTGGGTCTTAAACTTTAAAGGTGAAACGAGAAATTTCACATATCAGGTTCCCTAAAAAAATCGAAAGTACTGATTTTTGCCGAGTATTCAGCATTCCATCAAAAACATCTGAAAAAGGATTAAGCTGAGAAATGCTTCTTGGTACAAACAATTGGGAAATTTCGAAATTTAATTTCGTATAGGAGCCCATAACTACAAAAATATTTCAAGGGCCTATTTTATATTGAAATAATTATAGCAAATCAAGATCACTTGTTTTTCTCTCTTTTAAGACATTTCTGTGTCAAAATACAAGGTAACGAAATCTATTGAGTGTCTAATCTAATAATATTGACTATATGACCCAATTTTGGGTGCCTCAAATATCTCTTGTTGCACCTTTAAGCACCCAATACGCACAAAGTATGGTTTAAATCCAAGTTCAATTCAATGTTTGTTATTTTTTTTTTTAAAAGATCTAAACCAGTACCAAGAACGATTTCAGGAAAAAGTTGAGTCTTCCTATTGGCTTCTGCGGTGTAAAATTCAGTTCCGTTGTTTCACAGTATCGAATTCCAATCGTATAACTCTGGCATGCATAGGTTCAATATATTCTTAGCTTTTATCCGGGTCGTTCGTGGCCTGCTTCAAGAAACTGCCTGGGAAGCTACTCTTCCAAAATAGTTATCGAGGTTTACTTTAAAGAACAAAAATGTTTGGAGGGCATCAAAGAACGTAGAAACACAGTGAACTGCTTTGTACTTTAATTCAACACAAAAGAGAAAACAATAGAGAGAGAGAGAGAAGAGAGAGAGAGAGAGAGATGAGAGAGGAGAGAGATATATATGTATATTATAACTATATATATATATATATATATCTATTACTATAATCACTATATCCTACGCTAGGGCGAAATGTTCTATTCATTAAACATAGAGTTTGACGTTATGGCGGAAATTTTGTTTCGCCTTAACGTGATCCTTTGTTGCGCTTATTCCGTCAAAAGAAATGAAAGTAATTATATGCATAATGAGAGATATCTCATTAGAAACAAAAAAATGAATATTAATTAATTAGCAAATAATGAAGGCTCATTATAGACTAATGAATAGTAATATTGCCATATGGTTCAATCTAGTAATAGATATAATATATATTATATATATATTAGATATATTATATATTATATATATATATCTATATATATATAATATATATATATATATATATATATATATATATATATATATATATTATAACACTTACTTTATGTGTGTGCATTGTATTACTTTCTCGTTTTATTACAAATTTTAAATGGAATCGTATTACCTGGTATCCAAGAGATTGACCCATTATGAGAACAAGCCGGTGTGATAAATGCAGACTCTTTGAAAAGAAGACATCTGGTAAACAGGAAGTTCATTACGGACAAACAGATACGCAATGTAAGCGTTGCAATAGAAGAGATGCCGTTTTTTCCACTTTGAAACTGTAAGGTAAAAAAGAGACAGCACTTGGAAACATACTATCAAAGTTTCATTTACACAATGTACGCCCATGTTATGATGCCGTTAATAGTGAGTAGGGGTGGGGAAGAGGGCGAATACCCTACACAGCTGTTTGATCACCATGCAAATCGTCTATTTTATTTTTAGATCAATTTTTAGCAATGCGACACAATTTTGGAACAAACTGGATATAGTAGGGGGACATGCAAGTATTGTCTATTACTTCCTCAAAATTGGAAAATCCATTGCGGGAAATCGTGACATATAGGCCTACAAAGTATAATTTGTAGGTTCATAGCCGGCCCTCATATTTGACTATTCCCATAAAAGCGGACGTGTTAAAACTAGATTTTCAATGAAAAACCCTTCTTTCCCGCCAATGAAAATTTTCACCAAATTTAACAGGAAGTAGTTAGTGGTATAAATACTCCAAATTAGTTGTCAAATAGTGTGTCGCCGTTGATTTTTTGGTTTTATTCTTGTTTTGTCATAATAAATGAGACTTTCAAACAGCTGTGCCTTACATCATAATTCTTTCTCCCACCCAACCATCCCACCCCAATCGTCATTGCCCCCCCCCCCCCCCCATCTTAAACGCATGTCAAGTGTATCTCAGCTATCTAGTATTGTGTGTTCCTCAATAAAAAATAAATTGCACGTTAACAAATTCAAGAGTCTAAACTAACCCATCGTTTATAGATGTGGTTTCCGACCACGTTCCCCTTCAATTTCATCTTAAAAGATGTGTAATATTATAACCACGGGTTTTCACTTTCACCCAGTTCTAAAAATCAACACGGCGTAATAGAATTGTCTTTGTAGTTGTTTTATTGGTCCTGAGAACTTGAAAACTTTAATTGCTGTAGTTGTTGACTGTATTCAGGGTTGCACAAAGTTCGGTCTTCCCCCAGGAGCAAGGTTTGAGCTTAAACGATTTACCCCACCTTACATGAAATTTAACGTTAGCAAAAGAAGATAAACAGTATCATTTCGAGTGGTTTCGATGTCATAGTAAATAATTTACATTTGAAAACTTCCTCTGACATTTCCTTGTATTATGTGTTAAAGCACAATGGGAACATTTAGATGGAGCCGTTGAATGAAGTCTACGGCCGTGTCAACTTCCCAGTGCTCCTCTAAAACACACTCATAACAAAGTGCATGGACTTTTTTCTCTTCTTATTTCAACTTTTTAAACCTCATTTCTGTCTGCAGCCAATTGGTATTATTGTCCCCAATTCTGATTACATTATTCCCCAGGAGCGGTGTTCCATACTCCCCACCACTTGGTGCCAACCTTGAATGTAAGATTGGTTAATATGAAAGATACACACACTGGACTGGCAAAAAGTTTGGCAAACATCAGAAAAAATTACAGTTCACAAAATGTTTTCAAATTGTAGCATCCGGTTTTTTTTTTTCTTAACTAACACATACGACGCATTGATGCCAAAATTGTGTTTTCAAACAGATGTTATTTCCAAGAAATCCTAGAGTGTGAAAAACATTTGATTTTGATTGTCATGTTCTCCTAAAAATAGGCGGATTACAAGAGCTGGCGATCGATAACATGCTGATCTAACCCAGAAGGAATACAGACCACAAATGACACAAAATGACTGAGAAAAATAGCCGCTAAATGAATTGTTACGACACGGTTTAGAGTACTCTAAATGTTACGTGAGAACACAATTGCAGTGGCTCGCGGGGACCGGAAAGGAGATCTCAAATGGAAAGGGACAATGGTCTTTAAAAGAATTGAAAAAATTAGAGGCCATCCGCAATCCAATTTGAATGACAAAATACGTGGTTAGCACAAATTATGTCTGGATACTATTCACATTCCAGACAAACAGTTAATTGGTCAACGGTATGATTAAAATTTATTTTCAAGTTATCACGGGACCACTTTCTTGTCATTCAATTTCCAGCTATCATCTTCCATTGGCGTTTTCTCATTTCGGTTCAGCCACAAGAACTGCACTTTTCTCCCGTAAAATTTAGAGGTCACCACACCCGCTACACAGAGAATAATACTAAAAATAGAACTCTATAATAATTAAGTAAAAAAAACCTAAATTAGTAAAATTTTACCTTAATTCTATAAATTTTCCTCAATTCAGTGTGAAATTTAACATATTATGATATAGTTCTCATTTTTACATAGTTTATGTATTTTTTCTCTCTGTATACCAATTTATTTAGCGGCTGTTTTGAAGGTCATTTGATGCGTTCCTGTGTCTGTATTCCTTTTGGAGTTGCAATTGGCAAGTTATCTATCGTCAGCTCTTTAATCCGACATATTTAAGGAACATGGCAATAAATCAAATTGTTTTTCGCAAAAAAACCCCTCTAAGATTCTGAGGAATAAATCTGTTTAAAAACACAAAAAAAAAAAACACATACTTTGAAATTCAATGCGTCTGTGTGGTTAAGCAACCAATGGTACAATTTAAAATCATTGTGTGAGTATTGAAATCATTTTTCTGAAATGTTTCAATACTCTGTCAGTGTGTAAAGGTTTTATGCAATCCATTTAATAGTAATTCAAAATTTAATATAATAGAAACCTTTGATTATCCGCTTTGATTCATATAAGGTATAGCTTCATTAAGGTAACATCATCTTCATTTCTGGGGAAAGTAAAATCAACATGATGAGAACACATAGACAACAGTTGCTTCAGGGTAATTTACAAGCTCTCGTGAATAGCACTCCACTCTCTATAAGAGCCATTCCTGAGACATTTTTGTAAAAAAACTCCCGAAGGGGGGGGGGGGAATTAACACCCCCTGGGATTTTCGTTATGAAACAACCCGATTTCCTGAAATTTGGGTACCAAAGGATAGCTTAGAGTTTTTCTTTCCAATGGCTACCCAAATAAAGTACCAACAGCCCGTTTGACGGCACCATGACGTCATATGGTTGAGAAGTACGAAAATACTTGAATATGGGTGCCGAACAATTGTTGTTATTTCGCATGTTGTTTTGGTTAGAGAGTTTATCCAATGGTGTTTACACTTGTCTTATTATAGGCCTAAAATGCTATAAGGAGAGAAAAACGAGGTAAGGGGCCAGCAAGGAGGGGGCATGAAAAAAAAACGGAGGAAATAGCGGGGGCCGAACCGGGGGGGGGCTCCCTCTTCGAAAAATTGAAATTTTTCACGGGTGTCTATGGAAATTGGCCGTTTTGCTGACATGCGAATCTTTATGACGTCATGTGACGTAATGCTATGCATTTTTTACTCTGTTAAGTGTCGGTGATATTCTGTGTTGCGCCTAGGCCTGTTGCGGGGGATCACTTCTCTTCGGAGGGGGGGGGAGGAGCATCCCCCATCCATCACTTGGGGGGGATCACCCTGTATCTACCTATACCCCGGTGGATGTTTGCTTTTGGGATTGAAAAGGAGCGGAAAATTGTCAATTGACAATTACAAAAATAATTAGGACACCAAAAACGGGTTTTTTTAGCAAGCCGGGGAAAAAAACCTGAAGGGGGACCCCCCCACCCCCTTCGGTTAGACGGGGTTAAGCATTGTTTAAAACAAGAAATCAAGTGCTCAGACCTTGCCTAAACAAGTGAAGCAAACTGTTTATTTAGAAGAAAAAAATAATGAGTGGCTAGGTGGCTTATTTCTCTCTCTACTTCGGAAACAAAAGATGTGGTATAGAAAAAAGCAAATCTTTTTAATCATTTTGCAATTAGCAGTTCCTAGATGAAAAAGGAATCTGTTAAGTGTTTGGTCTTCTACCATACCGAGCGGATTGACTTATCAATAGCCCCATTATTTTGCTGGAGTCAATGAATCATGGTGTTACATCCCGGTAGTAACTGACATTCAGGGCATACAATTGAGATGCATTTAATCATTTTCTCGAGAATGTGCAAATACTCGAGTGAGAACACACGTAAAACTGATTTCTATAATTTAGGAAAATTAGTTCGGAAGAATTATGTACTTACCAGGTGTGCGCCACCTATGGTCCTTATCCGAGATCTTTTCGCTTTGGCCAACAGCCTATAACCGGAAGAAACATATAAGAAACATTGCATTGTATTCCGTAAAAGGGACAGGTCGCACACCAAACCCAGTTTGAGTTGATGGTTAATTTTCAAAATAATGCAGCACCAAAAAGCCTTACGGGAATTTATCCACTTATATATGTAAAGAAAGCCTGTCACCCAAAAACAGTTTAATAGTAGTTCAATTTATACAATTAATGCAACATTATTTAAAGCACATTTCTATTAATTTCTGTGGTGTCCAAAATAGTGTTGGAAGTTCCCACAAGGCACAAAATATCCGTACGATTGTGTGTTCTGTGTTGCGTATGAGTATGTGTGTGTCATTTGTGTGTGTGTTTGTGTGTGTGCGTGGCGCGCGCGTGTGTGTAAAATAGATATACTTTTTTAAATCTTTGCTTTAAAAAACCAAACAATTATATAAATTGGAACGCTGTCCTCCATTTATAACCTGTAAATTATTTTGCTTAAGTTTGAACATCACCACACACTGAAATCTTTCAGGCTAACGACATTTTGGTTGCTAGGTATGGGCATTCATATTCGGGTTTTGTAAAATGTCCAGAAGCTGATTCGATCTCTAGAGGTTACTGTTGGTTATTGCTTCAGTTACAAACTAGGTTTCCCGTACGATTGTAACCACAACACTGCAGAAATAACATTTGGAGTCGCTATCACCATTTTTTGGTATAATATTAGAAATTTTAACATGGGTTATATTACCTCCCTATTCAGAAGAACGCTGTAAGTTTTTTGCTTCCATGAATTGATCCCGATCGAAAGTTCTAGAAAATACACGGGTCGTATTATAAAGGTCTTTGCACAAGTAAAACGTGCAATGAGTCCAGCGGTTACATACGCGCAACATCGCTGCAAGACAAGTTTCATCGATTTGGCCGTAGGTGTCTTTTGGCAGCGATACTTGCAAAGCGGGCATCCTACACCGAAGAAAACAATTATATAATTGCATAACTACTTTTGTACAAATTCAACAACATTTCTTTATAACCTCTGACTTTCACACCATGAAGAATTGGGGCCGTGTGCATTTCGAGTACACTGTACTTTTTATCTTGACATCTTTAAAATGAACATGAAACTTAGTTACATTATAATAATGTTCTCAAAATATGCACTTTTCTGTTATTCAATCTCAACTACGCAAAATTAACACGAAAATTACTTTTATTCCAAATTGCACCGAATCATAGACAGGTCTAAGAAAAAATACATTTCGACACGATGTTCTTATATTTGCGGGTAAAAATCCATGTTACATGTTGCCCTTGCATGCCCGGGCGCACCATCTGATTGCACGAAGGCGCGGTGTACGCCCTGGAGACGCACGCGTGTGCCATGTACAGCAATTAACTAGCCCCAGAGTATAATTTACTCGATCATAACACTGCACTCGAAATGTACTTATGCAATTGTTCTCGAAAAAATAAGACTTACTCGAAAATACTATTTTCCCGTTCCAAAGTTGTATCTCAGGAATGTGCAGAGAAAGAGTACATTTTTGAGCACATTGTACTCAATAAATAAATAAAATACTATTATACACTATACTCAATCCAGGTGACTACTCGATTTAAAGAGTCAACTGGGCACGCATTGTGGTATCAATTTGAAGGGAAAATGTGGTAATTCAATTTAATTGCCATTTTGTTAAAAAAAATGGTGCACTGTTTGAGAGATGAGATTGAAAATTTCACCCACCAATTAGGTCCCACATGAGAACTGTTTAAAAAACAGAGTTTGGTGGCACACGGTTCGCGATGACTTTCACGTGGCTTTTCCTGCATTTTTATTAACCAGTTTTGTCATGGATCTGGCCAGGCCTCGACTGTGACCCTGTCTGCCGATTCCCGTAATTAATTTACGGTTCCTTCATCAACACTTAGTTTGAGCTTCCCCGTGTTGGAACAATTCCCAGAGCTTCGAGACAAGCATTGGACTAACACCGGCCAGATAATGCAGTGGGTACACAGCAACCAGTCCTGCCATGTTTCTGCTAAGTCCGATGACGTATGGCAAGAAACCAGATGAAAGCTGGCTTGGATGGCAGAACAAATACGTTGACGCAATCGTCCAATGGCGGTTCCCCTGAGGGGTGAAGAATGAGAAAAACACCGTGACGTCATTCATCAACGGCGCCCAGAGCCGCCCACTTCGCCGGGAGTGCTTAAAAAGGCACCTTTCTCTCGTTTTAGTCATCATCTGATTTTTTTTCGAACATAAATATATAACAGTATAAATGTAAAAACATAAACAATAAACCAGGGGCCACATCCTTTTGCCATTTGACTTCTCTTAAGCGACCTCATATCTTAGGATCAAGTTAATAGAAACTCCGATTCATCTGGATCAGAGACTCTGTTAATCAAACTTTGTCGAGACCCCACCGCGGGGGCGATTTGATTCTTTTTCCTTCATCAAGTGACTAATTCGTCATTTGTAAGAAAATTGGATTCTACAAGGTCGCTTCTACGATGTATGTCTGTAAGAGGAAAAAAAATTAGTGTCGTGTGATCTTAAGTAGATTACGATAACCAAACTACAACCATTTCAGTACCTCTATTTGATCTGCATTGGGAGAAATAAAATTCATCCTTGCTAGCTGTAATGGTTCTCAAGACATGTTTGGAATCATCTGGGGAAATGTCCGATAGGTAAAACTGGCCTATAATTCCGGTATGCTTACCTACCTACTGTAGACACCTGTGAAAGTACGAGATAAGGTAGCCCTATCTCGATGGGATAACGCTCTGTTAACTGGAGTTAACAAAACTAATAAAAAACACGATCCCTCAACGGAGATAAAAGCTTCCTTATCTGAAAAGATAATGAAATATATCTTATTTATAAGTACCGTTACTTGGGGTTTCAGTTTGCTAACTCCAGAAAAGGAGCTTTCAATCTAAAAAATGTTTGAGTGAATCCTGAGGAATTAGTTTGTTAAGATGTACAATAATCTTATCCCTATGTATTTTAGTGACTGGGTTGTTGAACACTTTTAAGTCAGTGATTTTTAAAAAAGGAAATTGAGTTTGAATGACAGGCCCGTAGCCAGAATTATGCGGGGGGTGCGGATTTGCCAGAAGCGGACCTTTTGCGTCCCAAAAAAAAAATTTTCGGTCGCTTGCGCTCACAGGTTGACCCAAAATTTTTCACCGTCGTCTCCAAATCTGAAAGCGGGGGGAGGGGGGGGGGGAGGGGGGGGGGGAGAGGGGAGAAAAGAAGATCGTCGCAGCGTGATAAAGCACTGTATAGTAACAAATAGTAACAACGGCAATCGCAATCGTAATGCGATGGTTAACGGCTACTTAGTCATTCATATACATATGGACAACAACCCTTAAGACAAATTTTTAATTGAATACACGGACTTAAACATGGCAAAGCGGACCTTCAACATCATAAAGCGGACTTTTGTCATTTTGGGGGGTGGGTGCGTCGCACCCCCCGCACCCCCCCTGGCTCCGGCCCTGGATATTGACATCGCATGAGCTAATGTATCGATTAATAAGAGTGTAAATGAGCATGCAAAGGACATCGCCGGATAAGGGGAAAGGAGGCCTCTATCATCAGAATAGTTATCTTTCACCATCAAGTTGAGTTGGTGTTTACAACTACTTACTGTACGCAATGTGTTTTTTATCCCCAAAATACACTTGTATCAAGAAAAAATGCAGAAAAGTCTGAGAAACTTCAGGGCATGCTCTCTGGAAAAAGCAAAGCTTAGAGTATTCCTCATTCAAATGAACCATTTATTACTAAATGAAGAAACAGGACGATGTTGCATAGCTGCCCTTTGTTAGGGAGCTTGTAAGGGACGTCTATACATCCCTTTTGTCCTTTAAAAGCTACAAGAGCTACACGAGGCAGCCCTAATAACAAAAACCCAAATACAATTAGCTTATGCTAATGAGATTGGAGTATATAACGTCTTCACACAAAGCAGACTCTGGCAACTACACAATGGCCCGCATAAAGCATGGCCCATGACCGTGCTGTTATATCCATGAGCAAGCTAGCTAACACTATGAAGCTAATAAAAATCACAATCCATGGCACAGTTCAATAGCTTTCATACCATTGTATTGAACAAATACATCAACCTTGTTAATTTTAGTATGACTTCTGATACCCAGGATAGCATGGTCAGCTGTTGTTAAATGACCATCCAAGGCTTCTGAACTGAGCCCTTGGTATATTAGCATGCCTTATCACAAGTGAGGTGTGGGTATGTATGGGGGGTAATAGGTTGTTGTTGTTTATTGCATTCCATTTAGTTCAGGGCAGGCCCCCCAGAAACAAAATGCAATAATGAGGTCTTTCCCCCCCCAGAACCAGAATGGCACTCATATATATGTTGCTAAATAATATAACGCACATCCTTTGCAAAGCGGCATTGTGGTTCTTGGGGGGGCACGGTTCATATTTGTAAATTTCAATTACACCCATTGAGCCTGAATATAATTATTAAAAAACAGTCTTTAGAGGGAATTTTATGTAAAGTGGGATTTTTTGAAAAACCGGCAAAAGTTAAACTTTGGACATGTCCCTTTACAATGCGGAATGTTTCAAGGTCATCTCCTCTCGAGAAAACTACAGAGGGCGTCCTCCATTCCTTATCCCGCGATGTCCTTAGGCATTTTGCTATTTTCCATCCACTGCTGCCCACTGATCGAACACAGCACAACACAGCTGGCGCGCTAAACGTGACCTAAATTCACTGTTATACCCACTGTTCAATATTAAGTATGAGGAAGTTTTCGTGAGACGACATTTTAAAACTCCATATGTTCTCGGACATAGTACAATGTGTGATTTTCCCGCTTGGACTAGATAATGTTGGCAAATGTTTTTCAACAAATATTTCAAAAAAGTAAAAAAAATAAAAAAAATAAAAAAAATAAAAAAAATAAAAAAAATAAAAAAGATCTTTGTTTTAATTGACGTTATTCCGTTTAGCGTAGCTTGACAAAAAGCTTGGTTATGAAATAGTACGATTTACGAGTTTAATGATTCTAGTGCCGTGGATACAGTAACGGTCGCCTACTTCAAAATGAAATCATTGATTAGGTCAAGTGCATAGGCTTTGAAATTTGATTGGTTTACAAACATTGGAATTAATTGGCATAACGGAAATTAATGAGGGGAATTTCACGGTACAGCTTTATCCAGAAAATAGTCTAGTTCGATTAGACGCTTTTACCCTCCAATCCACAAAAGAGGGGTCCTCTTAGTGTTATATACGCTAGTCACCAGTAATCACGATCACCAGGCGAGAAAAAGGGCACGAAACTTTGAAACTGACCTCATCACAAAGTACACTTAACACATGTATTCATCCAAAATCAGGATGTGTAATTAGCTGAATTGTTTGAGGGAGTCCCTTTATTCTGGTTGTTGGATCAAAGTATGGAAATATTGGATCCAAAGATACAATGATAAAATTGGTGATTTTCACACAATATTTTTGGTCCTGTAATGAGTACCTTGCGCTATACATGTAACTCATAACTCGCCAATAAATATGGGCTCAATCCATCCAATTTTATACCAATAGTGATCGATAGTAGTTATCATGCGCTGCCAAGATGTGCTGACTAAAGGGCCAGAACCCAGACAGAAGACCGGCAGGCAGTCGCCGGCGGAATTGTACAGTCACAATGCATTAGCAACTAATGAGAAAATAGTGGTCATCATCGTCATCATGATCATGTGTAAACTTACCGCTACTTTGAACAATCTGCATCCAGTGGTCTTTCTCTTCCTTCAGGGTAAGACGTTCATAGAGTGTAGAGATGCACAAACTTTCCATCGGAAGGACTGAAAGTGTATCGGTATCGGTGAACCGTACTCAGTGACAGGAAAAATTAAGCTCCGGAAAATTGAAGTGTCTGAAAAGATGCTATTTTCATATTTAATGACGTTAAACGTTCTACGAATAGCATATTTGCATGGTTGTTAGTTTTTTAATGTATTTATTTAAAGCCAATACATTTAACTTTTCCGGATAAAAAACAAACAACGCCCTTAATTTGTCCTTTTTTCTATCATTATTTATTAGACATTGTTGTAGTAAAAATACCAGCAAGTGGTTAAACTGGAAATAACACAATCTAAAATAAAGAGTGGAAGTATTTTGCAAATATGGCATGTTAAATTAAGACGTCATGAAACGAGAACGGCATATACTTGTTGATAGACAATAGCAATTGAAAAACGCAATGTGGCATTTAAAGTGGTGGGGGACAATTACTCATGTGGCGTTTCATATTCTAACCCTACTTCTTTAAACATTTATGCAGAAAATGTAGTGTTAAATTAATATTGCTTATGTAAAGCAATACAAAATTTGCACCGATGTTAAGTTGTTTATCCAGTGGCCCAAAACATTAGGGAATATTTATTACGAAGGCGGGGATGGAAAAATCTATGCAATATATTGATCAACAAATTAAACTTTATCAATATTTGTTTGGTTGTGGTTCACCCTTCAAAGTTATTGCTAAGCCTGAATTTGACTCTTAATGAATCTTCAATCGAAAGTTGAGCTTGGAAATATTTTCACAGCAATCAAGTCGATCCGTGCTACTTATTGATGCTTCTCTAGCAGTATGTATATAAGAGAATCTTCCTCTGTAAATGAACCTGTAAGTTCTGTTTGAAAACCTATTTACTAGATGTATCACTGTGGGTGTTTGAAATATGCTGAATATGGCTGCAATTTACTTAATATTTCTCTCCTACGCAGCCAGCCAATACGCGCTGTACTTACTTTGTAGTTCCCCAGTCTAGGGAAAATCAATGGGTGCTTTAAACGTTTTTTTGTTTTAATTTCAAATAACCAAATAATTAATAAATTCGCAAGAATTAGTCCATATAATAACTGTCATAAACAATGGGCGCCACATTTGCACTGAGAATGAGTTCAGAAGATATTATTTATAGTTTTAACTGAATGATCCTTCACCTAGATTGACACCTCTTGACACTAGAATAGAAAAGGTACTCAATTGCAAATTTGACGACGCGGCAGCTGGAGTGGATGTTACAACAAAGCCGTTCCCATGTATCGTAATATGTTCATGTATTTCCTTCCTCCTCAGAAATTACACAAATCTCCCGCTATTTTTTGATTCTAGAGCTATGATAGGTTAGCTAGATTTTAATTCAGTAGTACGCGTCCGATCCAGGACCGTAAGCCAGGGGGGAGGGGGGGGGGGGTTCTCCCCCCTCTAATTTTTGATGCATTTGTTGAATCAATCACTCCGATATCTACACAAATTGTTTTCAATCATGTAAGTAGGGTATACTGTAAAGTTTTAACTTGTAAACTGAGTCTATGCACGATCGGAGGTGATGCACGGATCACTGACTGATACGATTACCTTTTCGTGGCTTTTCCCCAGGATGTACCCACCGGGGCATTAAACGCACCCCTAGACCCCCTGCCATTGTGGTTTTGGATCATCCCTCATGATCCGCAAGGTCCTCATTCCCGGATACGTGCTGAAAAGCAACACCGTACTCATATTTCTATTGTAATCAGTCCAACAAGTTTTGACAGGATTGTAATTGTAGTTTTTTTATATTTGACAACCGATTAGTCAGGCGAAACGGCGTACCGATCGGGTGGCCAATTTGCCTTCCTCTGGCTCGAAAGTTGGGACGATGTCGATTGGACCCGAAATATGTATTTTCATCAATCAATCATTCATTAGGGAAAATTGACCAATTTCAGCCTCAATTTGGACAAAATAATGACATTTTAAATAAAGAAAAGAGAGAGAGGGAAAGGGGTAGAGAAAAGAAAGGGAATGGTGAAGATAAGTCAACAGCCCGACGCATGGGCTGGGGGGGGGGGGGGTGTGGGGGGTTTTTGTTTAAAAATACCCCAAATTCCACAAGGGGAAAAGGTCCACTTGCCGACTTTTTGATAAACAGTCCAAAATTTAGAGAAAATATGACGAAAAAGAAAGTCCACTTTTTGGTGATGAGATGTTCAAAAAAATCGGCCAAACTGGAACATTGTTAGGGGGTTAGGTCATTTTTCCCCACAAAAAAGTCCACTTTTTGAAGATCCGGCCCGCACCCCCCTTAAAAAATCCTGCGTACGGCCCTGGAAGAACGGAGTTTGGGTTGGAAAAACTGAGATTTTCAAGTCCAATCTGA
Organism: Ophioderma brevispina; assembly: GCA_023653785.1. Lineage (NCBI taxonomy): Eukaryota > Metazoa > Echinodermata > Ophiuroidea > Amphilepidida > Ophiodermatidae > Ophioderma > Ophioderma brevispina. The sequence goes on from JAMKCH010005017.1 coordinate 14,080, forward strand.
AAATGCTAGCGTATGTAGTAACATGTAGTAGTTCATAAGGTTTATCAATTTCATCGTATAAAACTAAAAGCTAAGGACAAGGAGACGAATCAATATTTTTTTCAGTGCTTTTGAAGCATTTGCAAGGAGAGAAAAGTATGGTAAGCTTATGAGAATTGCAGCATAGTTTAGAGGGCTAATCGTTACTGCTATTAAATTATGAATATCATTGAAATTGAGGATTACGGATATGGATATTTTGAAAATTCTGATGTAATCTTTCCACTTATCAGCGTAATATTACAGAACCAAATTCAAACCATGTCCCTAAACCTAATACCCAACACTATCAGTAATTCATCAAGCATTTCTCTAGAATTTACCAGTCATGGGTCTGATATTGAAATAGTGTCTGATAATGCAAAGTAGCTTAGCCCAATTAAAAAGATGTAGGGAATAGGTATTGGAAGAGTACCCCGATGATATGAGAAAACATATCATGCAACAGAAGGTTCTAGACACTAATGAGATAGCAAATATTGCAAAATATGCCGCGATTGGTATCGTAATTAATGGGAAAAATCATAGAGTACAGAGTCAGACAGATGATAAAGACAACAGAAATGGGTGCCAGAGTATCGGTTCAGATATGATGACGATTGGATTGGTAAACCAGAGCTTTTTACTTACCTAGATTACGGATGGGTACAGCTGAAAGTTTAAGCTTATAAATCTTGCACTTATTTAAGAGAACGAAGAGATTTCCGGAAGGTGCGCCCTCAATGATTTTTTCGGAACCGCAATTTTTGCACATTTAGAATGCTAAAAAAAAAAATAATCCAATGTATTAAAAAGACCACATGAAGTGATAAGCCGGAAACGCCGTCTTACGTAAAAAAAAGATGTTAGTTTTTTTCTGTCGTAAGCAGAGTGTGCTCTCTATGAAGGACTATTAGGACAGCAAACGTCAAAACGTAGTTTTTGGTTTAATTTTACTGATTTGTCCAATAAACTGCGAACGTTCGTGGTAGGATCCTACAACCTATCAGTGTAAAATTTAGAGAAATTTGTATCCTCGGAATAACGAAATAACTTAATAGATATAACAATAGAGTTTGCATTTCTACTAAAACAGTTTGAGTTCAGTTAACTAATAAATTGAACATACAATGTGAAATTGTTTAACACATAGGCGGATCCACTGGGGCACCAGAACTGCGTTTTTCCCGGGTGAAGAAAGGTCGGCACGGATCGATCTGGGTGACAACATACGGCGTGCTTGGCATCATAATATCTGGTAAACAGGGCTGATTTGAATTACTTTATTCTGCGTAAAAAATATAGAATATTTAAAATAGAGATATCATTATTCATAATATGTAGTTTTCCTCATAATATCTTCTGTAGGGAACAAATAATGAGTCTAATTTTAAAGGCGTAATCTCTTAAATCCAAAGAGAGGACCATTCCAAATGAGTAATTTCAAGGCCTCGAAGATTTTTTTGTCAAGTTTACTCTTAATAATTCCAATTAGGCTCTATGGTATTCTAAAAGAGTAAAATTTACTGTTTTGAGAGTAGCTTAGAAAAAAGCTTCAATATCCGCCTATTTGCGGCTGACCAAAGTATAGCTTAGCAAATCTGTTGTTCGGAATACTTCTACACCACAGAGTATGCGTAACAAGATTTATCGTGAAGGGGGGGGGGGGCTTGCCAAATTTGAGGGAAGCGGTCTCAGGCCGCGGAGAGCGTAGTTGCTGCAGTCTTATATATCACTTCGACTACTTCCCGGCCTGAGGCACACCAGAATGCCATTGATGTTTGGATGGATCAAAGACCCGGGGGACGTACGTGTGGCGGATCCCTAAAGGCCAGCGGTTAAGGTGCCAACGTTGCAACAGATCAAAAGTGAATAACTACGAAACCCTCCCCGGTCTTTCTCATAAGATCCAACAACGGTGATATTGTGACTTTTATATTGAAACTTCCCGGAGCTCTGGCGATGTCCGGGAGGAAAAAACCTGTTCTGGAAAAAAACGTTATGGTCTGAATTTTTCGCAAAACAAAAAAAAAATGCTTGGGGAAGATGGAGAACGGCAGTCCTGAAAACGTATGAACACCTGCGGGCACAGACCACCAATCCAACAAAAAGTCGGTCGTCTTCTTGGCCAGTCCAACATACTCATTTCGACAAGGGTCAAAGTCAAAGGGCAGAGAGGGCTTATAGCTTCAAAGAGGCGATAACCATCTTTGATAGTGGAAAAGTGGCAAAGACAGTTCCTATGTCCCCGGGCTTCCTACGAACGGGTCCTCTCAAGAACCGGCAGTGGAATTAAACTCATGGTTGGCGCTCTGCGTAAGGTTCGCTGAAAGTAAAAGGCAGGTAAAGTGGAGACTGTGGGCAGTCCGCCGCATCGGAACCTTCTGGACGCGAAGCTGGGGGCACCACCTGATCATGAAGCATCTTATGATGTCATTATAACAAAATGGAAACCACTATGCTGCAATCTTGAAGCCCCCATATAATTTCTTGTTAAAATACCAATAGTACTTAGATATCTAGCATGATCTATAAAGCAAAGACACATACATTTCATAGGGATTCCATTTTTCCCTTGCAATGTAATTAGAGACAGCTTATAAGGAGTTGTTACTACAGACTGTATATAGGCAAATTTCTCTAGAGGCAGATCCGCGTACAAATCTCTTAAATTTGTTAGAATTTAAAATCCTTTGTTATTACCAAAAACCGATTATATCAACTGATATATTATAGATCCACGGGAGCTGCTTATGAAAACTATTTTTTCGCTGTCATTTTCAAGCCACAGGGAGAATCAAAAAACAAGGATCAGTTTATTGGCCTATTAAAAGTGGACATTGCGACAGGACGATATGTGGTAACCACTTGGATTAATGTGGGCGCAGTGGATCAGCGCTCATAAGGTAGAGGTTGCTGGGTTCCGGCCCCGCTGTCGCCAATGTGTTGTGCACTTGGCAAGTTAATTATGGGGAATATCAGGAGTCATAATTCAAAGGTTAGAAACCTATGCTGTGCAGGTCGTCCTCGAAACAGGACTAGTTAGCAGAATTAAATGATCGTAGCTCGTATAGCAGAATTCAAATGCTGTACGCAGAGAAATTCGAATGGTCGTAGCGCAGAATTCAAATGCTCGTAGCTCGTATAGCAGAAATTCAAATGCTCGTAGCTCGTATAGCAGATTCAAATGCTCGTAGCGCAGAATTCAAAGTTCGTAGGCAGAATTCAAATGTTCGTTTAGCGCAGAATTCAAATGTTCGTAGGTCGTATACAGCAGAATGTCAAAAACGCTCGTACCTCGTACTCACGTAGTCGGAGTAGTGTTGAGCCGTAAACGGGTACGAGTCGACACTGCAATGTCGAATTGATGTTTTTGAATGAATTGTTTGGGTGATTGTTGTTTACATGTTTTTGAAGATTTTGATTGATAGTATTGAACTGAATTCTTTTATTTGAATGAGTGAATGATGTAACGCATATGAATTGCGCCAGGTCGATCCCAGCCCGGGTGCACAGTGTTCATCATGGAAATGGAGTTTGGTAGTAAATGAAATAACCGGCGCGGCAATATCTTGTTTTAAGCCGCGCAATAATGACGTCACAATTGACCCACTAGGTCTTACTGAAAACTTTTTGATGGAGCTCTTTCATGATCTCTTAGGAGTCTAACATGGATAGCGGGCGGCGTCGAAAAAGTGAAACATTTTGTCCGGAAATATGAAGGGAAAAAAAGTCGTCGTCACTGCAAAACTTTCACTGACACTTCTTGTACGTCAAATTTGGATTTAAGAGGTTTTTTTCACACCAAATGAATTTTGTTAGTGATCAACAGATCATTAATGAACAAATCAGGAGAAATTTCGAAGAAAGAAGAAACAACTCTGAGGACATGTGAAAATAATAAAATACATTAGTAAATAAATTAGCGAGCATGATATAAGATAAATGCGTATTAAGCATAATACAGGGGGAGGCAAAAAAGATTTACACCTCGTTTTGTTTGAATTTTTCTACAGGGCATTGAAAAATTTACCAAAGGATACGGAGAGTTAGGTACCATATAAAAAACTAGATCATTTCACCTACTAGAGAAATTTTGAATTTGATTTGTGAAACTTTGCGAAGTTATGCTAACTTAAAGATAGGTACCCGTTCTTCACTCTGTCCACGGAAATCACTGGTGTGGAATTTGACCAAAGAGACTGTGGATGAGGTCTACACACGACATAATGACATTCTTTGCTTGCTTTGATACCTTTGTGTACACCGTCATCAAGAAAAAATGATTAAAACTATGCATTTAATTGAAAGCAATAACAAAGTTGGAATCTTACAACCATATTTTGAAGCATGATACTTCAATAAATGTTCGAAAATTATCAAATATTTTTGTGGAAACTGAATGCAAATATGTAGGCAAACCTGTGCAATACGACGGCCCTGACCACAGTTCCACTGACTCCTTCCAACCTGATGGGTGGGGGTGGGGGGCTGGGGGGCTACTTGGGGAATCAATATTTGACATTACACACATCAACATCCATCTGTTCTTCCTTGTAAATCTCATTTCTTCTTCTCCCTTACCCTCCTTTTCCCTACCTCCCTTTTTGGCCTTGTCCTTTTCTCACTTTCATGCTTTGCGGCTACCTTAAGCTTATCAGGTCAGGCCATGGGAAGGGGACCAATGCATCCCCCTCCCATGCCCTGTTACGCTAGTGCATTGGCTATGTTAAAGAAAATATATCAACAACAGTTGTGACAGACGAGGGAATGTACTTTAGAAAAAAAATACAAAAACTAAATGCTTCAAAGTAACAGTAAAAGCAACGTGACTCCATGGACTTTTGCTGCGGCAAGTGGAAGAAGTGAGAAATGTACAAACCGTGGGTCCACTATGGTTTTTAGCGGCTTTCTGTTAATTTACTATATCTGCAATATCCGAAAAGGTTAAAATGTTAGATTTTTTTACCAATGTTAAAACATAATTAACACCAAAGAATATTCTTTTTTAAAAAAAACAATTCTAAACTTGTTCAATATTTTTAAGATTTTCTGAATCGAGTGTAAATCTTTTGACTCACCCTGTAAAATAATGAATGAACGAATAATTCCCAACTTGCCTTGATTATTATAATAATTAAATAAAAATTAAGACAGAAAGGAAGGTGGGAATGGGAGGAAGGAAGAAGGGAAGAGGGAAGGAGGGGGTAGCGGGAGGGAGGGGGAGGGTGAGGACGGTGAGGGAGGGGTGAGGGGGAGGGAGGGTGGGTTATGGAGGGAGGGAAAAGGAGGGACACGGGTTGGTTTATATGGGAGGGGGGTGGTGGTTAAGGGAATGCGAGGAAGTGAGGAGGGTTTGTTGGGTAGGAGGGAGGGTTGGTTGGTTTTTTAAGGGAGGGAGGAGGGTTAAGGGAGGGAGGAAGGAAGGAGGAGGGAGGGAGGAAGGGTTGGTTAAGGAGGGGGAGTGTTAAAGGAGGGAGGGAGGGTTAAGGGAGGGTAAGGGAGGGGAGGGTTAAGGGAGGGAGGGAGGGTTAAGGGAGGGACGGGAGGAATAGGGGGGGGGAGGGGAAAAGAGGACGAGGGAAGGAGGGGGAAGGGGGTGAAGAGAGGAGGATGGAGGGAGGGTGGAACGGGAGGGGGAGGGATGGGGCAATGGCTGTAGCCATAATTGTCGATGCTACTACCACACAATATTAATAAAATATTAAGATTAGTCATAGTACGGATACAGCGTTAAGGAATAGGGCACTCGGTTCGGTTGACTCTTCACGCCACATTAGTCGCGCATTTTCTGTTATCGTCTAGGAGCCCGGAGGTGCCTCCAGCCGGACTATGGTATGCGTCACACGGGCTCACAAAAATCTTCAATTTATGAAACATTAGACGAATAGATTATAATATTGAAGATTATTCCGTTAGAAATAATTTTAATTGGAATGTATAGAGGTCAGCGCTTATTTTACGACAAAAGCTTATCAGAGGGTACTGGCCTTAGACGCCAGTTTTATATTCAATTAAGAGACCAGGGGGGAAAATGGCCGGATTTGGCATCCTGTGTAAAAACACGTACGGCATACGGAAAATTAGCACTCTTATAAATACACAGTAAAACAATGTATATAGAGTCTATGGTGTTTTAAAGGCCCAGATAAATATACGGTATTTTTCTGTATAAATGCTGCGAAAACGGTTTTGCTGCAAAAAGTCAACACCCATTAAAACAAATTCGCTTACGTTAACTCCATGAAAACAGCAATCAACTATGACAAATCAGGTCTTGGAAAGGAAAATTTGATCAAAATGTACGTGTTCCAATGAGACAGGTCTGGCAATACGTCGGGTATACGTTGGTCGGGGGGGGGGGGGGGGAGGACATGCCAACCTAACAGCACAGCGAATTCAAAACTGCATAACTTCCGGCTCGTATGCATATCGAACGGTTACACACAGACTGAACTAAAGACTAGGCCTGGTCACGGATATTTAAATTTAAATTGACCTTATTGTACATACACTGTTTTGGAAGCGAGGTTAATCCACTAAACCTGACGGATTGTTAACATTAATGAACTTTTTCCTAAATTATCATGTATTACTAAGATCTCCTTGAACGAGGTTTAAGAGTTGATTTTGTAAGCCACGCGACAGAGAGCATAGCTAAAGGAACGTAACATATGCCACAAATTAGCCTTTGGAAATCCTCAATTCCCAAATCCAGGAGGTCGTGTCCTACCCCCCGGTGTGTCAGGGGTGGGACACGATCTGCTCGATTTGGCCTTGGGGATTTCCATTACGGTAATTTGGGGAACTGCTACGTGCATTTCTATGGAAGTCTCGATCCCAGTGACATTAAAAAATCAATCTCTTAAACCTTGTTCAAAAGATCTTAGTAAATCATGATAAATTAAAGAAAAAAATATTTGACTTCAAAATCCGTCGGCCGGTTAGTGGATTAACCCCGCCTTGCAAAATAGTGTAATTCCATTAACGATATCTAGATTTAAATATTCGTGACCAGACAAGTCTTTAGGCAAGTCTGTGTTTGTAACCGTTCGATATGCGTAAGAGCGCCCTCCTCCGTTCAGTCTTTGAACAGACTAGCACCCGGAAGTTGATTGCCGCTTTGATTTGCGTTGATGTTAGGTTGGGCATGTCCTACCCCCATTGGGTTGTGTTGCATGAGTGCGGTATTCTCGTGTGGGTTTGTATACGTTCGTGCTCGTACCTCGTGGAGTCGATAGGCGTGGAGGACCCCAAAGACATGAGAATGAGACTAAAATTTGAATCAAGTTCCAGCAGTTTAGGGATTTTTGAAATGGCACTAAAATTGAGTTTTCAAATGCATTTTCTCCAAATTTCTTCTACGAACAAAATTGATCAAAATGATGTTTTCTTGCCATATGGGGTAAAAATGAAGGAATTCATCGAACGGTTTGTAAGAAAAGAGAAAACAATCAGGCATAATGCCGATTTAGGGATTTACCCCGAAGGGGGACCAATAGGTTTTCACTCCAGTTAGTTCCCGGGGGGGGGCGGGGGGCCTGGGGCTTAAAAGCAAACCATTATCCCGAGGGAATTTTTGAACGATAATTTTATAGCACATGTCGAAGTGTCATAAGTAAGGAAACCCCCAAATCAGCTAATATAACAAAATAAAAATATATAAAAGAACAAAAAAAAATACATGTCACACATAAAATATAAAAAACAATTATTTAGTAACATGAAAATATTAAACCCTTTATTGTGCTGAAAACAAAAACAACTCATCGTGGGGTTTCCTAACCGTTACTCTACCGTTAAGTCTATGGGAAAATGACGTGTATTTGCAACACCGTAAAAAAATACCAGGATTCCATAAAACTGCAAGTTTGTGTTAAATATATGTAATTCGGTTCTAAAATAGATATCTCCCCATACCCCTCCCGTCCCTTCCTCCCCTCCCCATCCCTTCCTGACCCTTCCCTTCCCACGTCCCTATGCCACAAGTAACTTGCCTCCCTCCCCTCCCTTCCCCCTCGATCCCCTCCCCTCCACCATCCTCTCCCTCCATCTCCCCTCCCTTGCCCCTCCCCTTTATCCCCTTCCCTCCCCCTTACCCTTTCCTTTCCCTTCCCTTTCCGTCCCCTCTTCCAATCTTCCCTCCTTCCTTCTTTCTTATTTTTATTTATTTATTCATAATAGTAAAAGCAACTTGGGCTTTATTCCTCATTCTTTCCTTCATTCATCCCTGCACTCATTTCATTCGTTATTTCTATAATAATAGTTTGACATCAAATACCTTTATCTTATTGTTTAAACATCTCACTCCCGGGCTCAGCTATTTATTAACTGCATTTATTTATTATTATTTCACAATTTTTTTCCTCAGTTTGTTTCAAATTATTTCTTTTCTGATTTCTCCTGATTTGCATTTAATGATCTGTTTTGAAAATAATATTTTGAGTAGGTCCAAAATTGCAATTTGACGTACAGTGCCCTACCGAAAGTTGTGCTGACTACTAGACTTATTTCTCTTCCTATTGCCGGACTAAATAATTCACTTTTGAATCGCCACCCGCTATCCATGTATATAGGTCATGAAAATGCTCATCAACAGTTTTCAGTAAGCTAGACGGTCAAATTGTGACGTCATTATACGGGCTTATAACTATATTGCCGGTTATTTCATTTACTACAACTAAAACTTCACCATTTCCATGACTGAACACTGTGAAACTGACCACCCAGGCCGGGATCAATTGCCGCATTCATCATAGTCTTCAATCATTGAAACAATCCGTCAAACAATCGTTCAAAACAATCCTTTCAAACAATCATTCAAACAATCATTCAAACCATCGATCAAACAATCAAACAAACATCATTGGACAGTGGAGTGTCCGCTCGTACATGTTGGCGCTCTACACTAGGACGAGCTTTGCGAGGTAAAAGACACGATCTTTCAAATTCTGCTCCATCATAATACTATCTCCGAAGTACACCTTTTCGAGGACGACCTGCAAGGGTACGGCCTGTTCGAGGACGACCTGTTCAAGGACGACGTGCAAGGGTACGGCCTGTTCGAGGAACGACCTGCAAGGGGTCGGCCTGTTCGAGGACGACATGCTCAAGGACGACGTGCAAGGGTACGCCTGTCGAGGACGACCTACGCGGTTTTGACCTTTGAATTCGGCGCTAAACTAGCAATTCGAATTCTGTGCTTACCAGACATTTTGAATTCCCTTGCTATACGACTAGCTCGAGCATTTGGAATTCTGCTATAACGACTACGACGGGCATTTGAAATGCCTGCTACGCGGGCCGTTTCGAGGACGACCGCAGGTTTCGACTTTGACCCTGATATTCCCTCCAAAGTATGTGTGTCTTATTAGAAGTGCCAGGCTCTCATATCAAGTAGAGAACACATAGACCAAATGGAACAAGCCACCTTTAATACCAAAGCTACCTAAAATACCCGCCAATGTGATCACCCAATTTGGCAACATGTAACATTCCACTGCGGTACACAGCTGTATTTAGCAAACTAACTTGAGCTTATTAGCTGTGATGACTTTTCGGACTTTGCCTCTGCCCACAACTGGAGGCTTCCAATTTATTGGCTATGAAGAAAGCAAGCAGAGACCCCGGTTATTACTCTATTGGCAACAAGGAGACCCCTGGTCACTGACCAAGTCCGGTGACCCAGGGTCCCATTGACCTGTGGAATAAAAACTTGGAAAAACTCCCACAGTAATGACATCAATGCGACTTTTTTACCGTATAGAGGTGACCGGGGCTCTAAATGTAAATTTCCCATTAGTGTCGGGTTTTGGTTTGGTGTATCAATGAATCAGTTCCCGTAGGATTTGGTGCGAAGTGATTTTCTTCCTTGCTGTTTTTCCTTCAATAGTGACCAATACAGAAATTAAATGTGGGTGAAATTTTGGAAACTGGCTGTCCCCTTCCTCAGGGGGTGCAATGTTTAACAGTGGAAAATTTAAAATCGAGTCAAATTGTGTTTGAAATGTAATTTAACATGTTTGTTCTCCTTATAGGAGGGATTAGAACACGGCGTTTCCTCGAACCACAAGTCTTGCCTGCTTTCGCGCTTAATTGTAAGACAAAAAGCAAGCACACCAGAGTGCAACTGTGCGAGCCAGGGTGTCCCAAAAAAAGTTGGCAACAGATAAAACTCCAATTTCTTAACTATTTTACTTCCCACATTTCATTTGACAACCACCCTAGGGTCACAACATTTTTCAATGTGGATATATCATCTTGCAAGGTGAAACCCCCCACGAGCATAATATAGAATGTTTAATGAGTAGCACCCCGGTTTTGCATTTATAGTAATTCTTTACTTCCTGCTCTTCATTTGACACCACCCCAGGGTCCAACATTTTCCATTGTGGAGATATTAATCATGAGAAGTCCTCAACAAAGGCATAATAAGAATGTTTAAGGAAGTAGAACCCTCGGGTTTGCTTTTTTGAGTAGAGTATTCTATACCTCTCACTCTTTCATTTGACCCACCCTAGGTCACAACAGTTTCCATTGTGGAGATATTAATCTTGAAAAGAAAAGTCCCCCACATGAGCACAAGTAAGAGATGTTTTAGAGTAGCACCCCGGTTTGCATTATATTTCTATACTTCTCAGCTCTTTCATTTGATACCACCATGAGGTCACAACTCTTCGTTTTGGGGAGATTTGACTTTAAATGTCCCCAAAATAATAGAACCAAGAGATGGTTAGGATATCACCCCCGGTTTTCATTTATTTTTTCTTTATACCTGCTCTTTCATTGACACCACCCCCATGGCCACAACATTTTCCATTGTAGAGATGTTAATCACTGAAAAGTCATGCAAAAATCCCTAAAATTCACTATTTAGTAAAAAATTAAAATTTATTCAATTTGGCAACACATGTTTGGAAAAAAATCATGTGACCACATTTTAAAATTTTGAGTTCGCCTACGGGATCCAGAAAGTGGTGGAATGCACCATTTTGCGTATTTTTCACATTTTCCAAGAATGTAAACAGGCTGGCAACCCAAAGACTGACCAGAAGTAGAAAAACCATTTCAATGAAACCGGGCACTGATCTGCTATATATATTGATGTTAATACCTTTGTTGTGGTGTACCCCCCTTTTGATAAGTCTTGCTTGTTGTACACCTGTTTTGTACACCCAATCCACACGTCCATACCGCCAAATAAACACATGCTGACCTAATTTATTGTAAGGTAAACAAACTCCTGATTCAAATTCTTTTTGAAGGTGTTATATTTTCACACTGACCATGTACAACCTGATGAAATTTGGTTTGAAATGTACCAAGTATTAACATATAGTTGCATTTTAAAATAATCACAGAAATGCCCCTTTAAGTGGCCCACATGCATTTGACCACAATTATTATTCACACAAAAGTTGTACGGCATAGAAGTTTAATGTAGCGAAGGAATTTTGTCATATCCATTGTACCACATTTATGCGATTACAGCAATTCACGCATTTAATTAGATCAATTGCATCACACAATGCCCCTTTAATTGATCCACTTGCCCTTGACCGGCAATATTGATTCATACAAAAGATTAACGGCATAGCGTCTCATGTAGCGAAGGAAGTTTTGCATATCAATGTACCATTTCAGTGATACAGCAATTATGCATATTTAATTGATCAATGGTATCAAAAAATGCCCGCTAATCAGGCCCACATGCCACTTTGACCCAAATATGATTCCCCCAAAAGATGCATGGCATATTATTCTTTCATGCAGCGAAGGATTTTTGCCTATCCGATGTACTGTTTCAGAGATACCGTACTACGCATTTTAATTAGCTCATTCATACCTAAGCCGCTTGTATCACACACACGCTCAAATTGGAAAAAGATGCGCACCATGATAGGCTTTCATGCATTGAAGGAATTTTCCGTATCCAATGTACCGTTTCAAATTAGAGCAATTATCTGTTTTTTGCATATTACTTAGCTCATTTGCATACTTAATTTGCCCGAAATACGCCGAATCTAATCATTTCGAGAACACTCCAGCCCTCTCCCTTCCACCACGTTACACATTATACGCCTGGACGACCCAGAAAACTTTACACAAGCCTTGCGGGAAAATTTCGTTAATATGCAAATTAGATACTTATTAGCATATTTTTACGCCCAAAATCTAATCAGGTCGAGAACTCGTGACCCTCTTCTTCCACCAATTTACATCATCAGAGCCCTTACGTGAACTCCCAAAATCGTACACAAAGCCATGGTGAACACGTACGTCAGGCAGACAGACCAGCATACAACAGACAGACAGACAGACAGCCAGAAAAGCGATTAACTAATCCTGCCGAACAAAAGTTCAGGCGAGACAAAAAAGTATTATTTGCCTAGGGGCCGACTTTAGTTTAAGCTCTATAGCCCCATAAGGGTTCAAGGTCAACCTGGTGTAATTTTTACCCAATGCTCAGATTTTTTGTGAAACTGGTGTCAGTTGTTTGTATTGTCTCACTCACAAGTATCCAAAAATGTATTATTTTTGCAGTGTGGTGACATTGGTTGGCTAATTACATACCAAATGTCGCAAGGGTCTAAATGGTCTATGGGGGTCACCAGAACATTCCCTGAGTTGCAAGGGTGATACAAAAATCATTAAAAGGCATTTGTTTCAGTATGACACAAGTCATCATGTGCACCACTTTCAACATCGGAGCATTTACCCCCAGGGGTGACCTTGACCATTACGGGGCTATACCGCTTAAACTAAAGGTTCGGAACCTAGGCAAAGTATATATTTTTGTAACTTTATGGGAGACAAACCTGTTAATCTACGTTAAAACACAATTGACTCGATTTATTAACATTTTTTCCCTGTGCTAAACATTTTCCCCCTGAAGGGGGCATCAGTCCGAAATTTTGCACCACCCATCATTTTCTTCTTTCTGACAGTTTAGGTCTATCAACCGCAAACAGCAACAAAATCAATTTTAGGCATGAAATCCTACGGGGAATACACGCCAAACGCACACTACATTGCTGTAACACACTGCAGATGGGTGGATTTTCATGGTTAGAGGTTGTAATGGTCTGAATTTATAAGTGGATTGCTAGGGCTATTCAATGTCAACACTCGAGATGGGCAAAGCAGCCAGTCAATGATTTTTCCCTTTTTGGTAGGGTTGATAATATTGAGAGAAATTAAATCCTGAAATTTTGAGCTTAATATCTCTTTTGTTTTGCCACAGGAAAACATCAGAAAATTTTAAGGGATCCACCATTAACTGCCATGTGATGCGAATACAATTTTGAGACTGTTATAAAACTTGTAATGGCACCCCACAACTTTGCAAATCACTATCTGGGGCATTTTGGTGTAGAATTTAAATCTGGCATAAGAAACGCAACATCTTTCACCTAGCACCAAGTTTGGGGGGTCAGAACAACAATATTTTTACTAATACTTTTCATTTTTGGGTTAATCCGAGTCACCATTGAAAATTCTAATTTGGATTTTAACCTAAATTGACCCCCTTACAATCAATGTTGATATTCGACATCTCCTCCCCAGATATGTTGAAGATACATCACTAAAGGACTATTCTTGAAAGAACCAGTTTGGTGTCTATGTCTTGATGTCTTCATTGTTTGTAGCATAAGACGCCTTTGTTGATATCCCCATAGAATATGGTGATATACACTGCATGTACAATGACCTCTGGGTCACGTATGTCTTAGTATGGCAACTTTGTGTATTTTGTTATGAAATAATGAAGATGCCAAGCAACATCTTTCAAGAATAGTTCTTTAATGATATTTATATCTTCAACATATCTGCAGTAGGGGTGTTGAATGTCAACACTGGTTTTTTTTTGGGGGGGGGCAAAATGTGTTAAAAATGTACAAGTACTATTTTCAACTGTACCTCACTACTTTTCTAATATGCTCATAATTGTATAGGTGGAAAGTTCTACTATGTGACTGACTGGACAAAAATTCTTACTTTTGGAGTAATGAACCCCCAACCCCCCCCCTCCGGGAACAAGCTATGACATTTTTGATGCCAGATTTGAATTCTACACCACATATTACCCCTATATAGTGATTTTCAAAGTTGTGTGGGTTCCAATACAAATCTTGGACCCTCTCAACAGTCTTTTGCATCGGGTAACACTTTTGATGGTGACCCCTAAATTTCTGATGGCTCTAGCGGGAAAACAAAGTGGACTATGACAATTAAAATGTTAGGATTTTCATATCTTATCAATGTCTACCACCACACTTAAAGAGAAAAAAAATCCAAGATGTGCTGCAGTGCACATCTCGAACATTGGCATGGAATGGCCCCTATCCTATTTCGTATAAAGTAGGCAAGTTTGAAGGATTTGAAACCTACAAAATTCATCACGACTATTGGTTTGTATAGTAAATTATCGATCGGTTCATAGAATCGTAAGTGAATGAAATTTTCAGCGATGCCGATTCGAAAGCTTATTATCGACCGATGCAATCGGTTGTACACTAGTCATGACCTTTAATCCTCTCTTATGCAAAACCCACTTCTTACAATTCTATCCAACAACCAACTTTATTCTGTAACAAATAACAAAACACACAACATTATTTTGGACTGGGCTGCTTTTCCCTTGTTTTATTCATTTTTTTTTCTTTCTTTTTTTTTTTTTTTCTTCTTTTATATAGCTCATGATGAAGCCAGTAGGCACACAAGGTCCATGTAGTGCACAGTTTGAGCTCATATTTCTGTAGTTATCTGGAGGAAAGTACATGAATCTTGCAGTGGCTATTGATGAGTGTGGCAAAATATTCCAAAATTGACAATAACCAATGAGACCACTTGTACCAATGAATGCACAGCTTGAATGTGTCTAATACATACAATGACAATGATCCCCAATATGGTAGTGTAGTCTATTTGTGATTGTACATTATTTATATTAAGAATATACGACAAACTTGAAAATGACACCTCATGGCACGTGTCCCTCTTGATAATTATTTGGTCATTCATATACATTACATACGCCAAGTTTGTCTACATAGTTTATAAAAACAAACAAACAAAAAATACACTGCACAAATTGATAAAGATGCTTTATCAACTATTTTATCCACATGGACATTTAGATGTATTCAACCTGCAGTTTTGTATTGAAAAGTGGCTCTCATTCCACTAATTTGGTGTAAAGTTACTTAGAACTGCCTCCTAGCAGCAGTATTTAGAGTATTAAATCTAAATCAACAATATTATTATGTATTATACATCATTCTGCAACACCACCACACACAAACATGCATATAAATGTCCATCAAACACCAGCCAACCAAACTCATACTTTGTCCACGTGCACTACCACCCCTAAAAAAGCGTTTATCCTACGTGAATTTTTACGCCAGTTCCCGAGTTGCTCCTATTTTTGTTTTACATCACAATTTGAATGTGCCATAGCAATGCACTTCATGTTAAACTCAACAGTAATCAATCTATATACAAATGTTCACAAGAATTTTAATGCTAACTCAACACTGTTTAGTAGAATCATTCAATAACCCCATTGTAATAATTTTAATACCTATTGGGTACCAAGTAAATTTAACAACGTAGTGATTTTTTAAATACATTTGTATGATCATTTTTCTACTAGTTCCAGGAAATCGTTCCAGAAAACCCGTAACACCAACAAAACTTATTTCTAAAGCAACTTGTTGGTCCACAGGCTAATAATATTATAAACAGAAATAGAAAACAGAACTGACAACCTGCAGCACAGTAAACATCATGTGTGTCATTGAACAATACCCAAAGATCTTGTAATCTCTCAATGCTCAGTAAATTTATTTAAAGATCAATACTTACGTTTAACAATTCAATGATTAGCAATGAATTCTCATTACCGCCATTCATTTTTCTATTCTAAACAATATTATACCTCGTGCACACCGTGGCTCACTGTAATACACGCTTTTCGTAGGTATCCACCACAGTACAGTGCATTTATATGCTAAAATCTGTAAGGTTTCGTGTTAATATTCATCAAATCTACAATTAGACCAATCAGGAAAACTGCTGTACTTAAAAAAAAATGGGATTTTATTAACACTGTCAGAATGTATCGATTCAGAATGCCTGCAAAACAAGCCTTTTATATACAATTTTAATGTACATCAATGTTACCATGACTGTTCAATCAACTCAAGAATAAAAAGTGAAATGCAGACAAATATTTACACCTTGAGCTGTAATATTGTCACAGGTAAGCATTTCATTTCAGGTTTGAAAAGCTGTAACCGTTGCACAAAATAGATCACATTACAGATCGGAATAGCCAAAATGCTACATGTACATTTTATGAATGTAATATTTGTTACCACGACCTTCGATAATAGTAGACCCCTTGTACGGGTCCTTACACATAGGAAGCTATTGGTTTAACACGCACTTTATTGGTGTCCCGTGCGTTCAAATGTTAACCACTTACCCAGGTTTCACATTAGGATTTGAAGAGGTGACAATGTACTTGATTCATCACAAGCAGTGCCATAGTCTAAATACCTATTCTAACACTATTCAATCCATCCATTCTGCAATTTTCAATATTTTTAAAGCTCTGTGAATATAAGGATCTGTGAAATCATCATCATCACAAGGAATAATGTCCCTAACTATCAGTTACTTCCTTCCAGCAGCACCGTCTTCGCTTTCGCATTTTTCTTACTGTCGGCTCTTCTTCTAATCATCCGCGTCTTGTGTGCTTTTCCATATCATCATTTGATGCAAAGAAGGCTTTGGTGGAGGCGCAGGGCTTCGCGCTCCTTAGCCTGATTAGCTTTCATCTCCTCTGGTGTCAGTTGGGGTCCCCGTGGACCGCCCCCTTAATCGCGGTTTGGTCCCTATTTTTTCCTCCAGGTCCATCATGGTGGGCTAGGGCACTGGACCAATTTCCTTGGTGGTAGGTGTGGGGTGGCTAAAAGTGTGGTTGTGGTAGTTGTGTTGGTCGTAGATGATGGGTTGAATTGGTTTGGTTTGAAGGTTTGATTGGTGCAGAAACTGAAGAGATGGGGGGTGGTTGTGAGACAGGCTTTGGTTAGGGGGTATGACAGGGTTGGGCACAGAACTGGAGCGATTGTCAGTTTGTGGCTTGGGCCTGATGGTTGCTCGATAGCGTGTATTTACACCACATTGGTGTTTGGCAGCCGTAGACGTGACCCATAGGGTGGTGATGTATGTTTGTTTAGGAAAGGGCATTCTTGCCAGATGCTGGTCTTGTCCGTCGGGAGGTGGTGGCATTGGTGGCAGTATTGCTGCTGACAGGGGGTGGTGAGCTTGGTCGCACAGTTGTTGACAGCCTCGAGCGTGACGTCCCTGGTGCTGTCTGCCTGTATGTCCACAACATTTTTTGACTGCCGTTTTTGGTATTGACTGGGCCTGGGTGTATCGGTCCTATTTGGTTGGCTTGTGGAAAGCTGTGTTGTGGAAGCTCCATGGTGTGGTGGTGCTATTAGAGGCCTGCATAGCTCTCTTCTATTGGGTACACTGATAGGATCTTGTTTTCTTACACAGCCCACCTGACTGCGAGGAATACTGGCGGGGGTGGTTGCTGCTGTTTCTGCTGATATGGTGGAGTGGATTGCAGGTCTTAACAAACCGGTGGCTTGCCGACGATTTGGACTAAATGGCTTTGCATCCACATGTTGTTGCATATCGCTACTTTTGGGAGACAAGGCTCTCGTATGATGAAAACATATGTTTCATTGGCCGCCTCCGCCGCCGTTTGCATTAGATCGCAAAATTGTGCTCTCCGTTGGCATAACATGTTGCATTGGTTTCCGCTCTAAAGCCTGGAAATCCCATCAAAAGTAGTCGGCCCTTGCAAACTGCCTCGCGACTGAAGGTGGTGGAAGCTGAGTAGTTTGTGAGGGTATGGCCATATTTGGAAGGTTGGTTGTGTGAGAGCTGGTTATGTGATAGCTGGTTGTGGGAAGCTGATTGTGTGACCATTGGTTTTGTGTGAGAGCTGGTTGTGCGACAGCTGATTGTGTGACAGCTGATTGTGTGACATTGGTTGTGTGACACTGGTGCTGGCCTTGCTGTCTGACTCCTGATTGCAGTGGTGGTGCTGGAGCAAGGATCTGGGGCTGGGGCCGAGCAGGAGCCGGGCTTGGGGGCGGTAGCTGGGGTGCCGAAGGGGGTATTATGGCCATGGGCTGCAAGGTTGGAGTCGGTGGGCTGATAGCTGTTGGTGTCCCTTTGCAATGTTCCTGCAGCTCTGAAGAGAATTGAAAATTGTTGATCCTGCCGCCGCTGCTGCTGCTGCTGATTGGTGTGCTGCTGTCGGGGCTGCAGGGTGAGCTTGGGCAGGTGCAGTGTTGCCAGTGAATATGATTAAGGTTTGGCCGGTGGGCCAGAGGCATGTCATGGCTGCCACCAATGAACTTCCTACTAGACCTGTCTGGCACCAACTTGGGGTAGAAGCTCTTTGCTGTAATGTCAATACAAAAGGAAAAATGGGTGAAAATAATTTTAAAATTTAATATTAACACAAAATTGTGAAGACTTGACAACTACTACTGAGCCTCAGTAATCTCCTTGATAATTCTCAAATGGGTGTCTGGTACTTAGATAAACAGATCCATGTCAATGGCTGTTAATAGCAATATATACCCCCTCCCAGTCAAAATCACCCTTTTTTTAGAACTGTTAATGGGCTATTCCATGTCACACTCGATAATGTGCACCGAACCATGCTGGATTTTTTTCTTTTTTGTGTGATGATAGATCTTGATGAGAAAATGAAATCCTGAAATTTTTGAGCTTCATACCACACTTTCAGTTTTTCCCGAAGGAGTACATTCAGAAATTTAACGGGGTCAACCATCAAACAGCTGTGGCGATGCAAAAGACAATTTGAGAGGGCCATAAATTTGTATTCGAAACCCTCCCCAACTTTGAAAATCACTATCTGGGGAATGTTTTTGGTGTAGCAATTCAAATACTGCATCAAATGTGATAGCTCCTTTACTCTTAAAGTTTATTTCGTATAAAATGCCAACATCTTCTCTGGACCCAGTTTGGGGGGGTCAGACTCCCATAATAGACTATTTTTGATGTCCATTTTCTTGTTAATCTTGAGTCACACTCCATGACTTTCTATCAGTACTATAAGCCCATTATGTATAATTAACATTGGTTTTAGGGGGGTCAAAATGGTGTCAAAAAAGTACAATTACCATTTTCAAGATGCTGTACCTCACCATTAACTTTTCTAATGATTCCATATTGTATTGGTTTACAAGTTCTACTATGACCTCTGATTGACCAAAAGATGGACAATAAAATGTTCTTACCTTTGGAGTTATGACCCCCCAGACCTGGCCCAGCATGACAAAGGCCACTATATTAGACCTCATTAAGGTAGGATCATCGGATAAATGGTCTTAGAGAAAATTACAATAAATCAAACTCCTACAATCAATTTGTCAAACTTAGTCCCACTCCAGGACTTTCTATCAGTACAATAGTAAGCACACAATTAGGTAAGTATTAACATTGGTTTTTCCAGGGGGTCACAATGTGTCAAAAAAGTACAATTACCATTTTTCAAGAGCTGTACCTCACTTATACTTTTCTAATGATTCCATATTGTATTGGTTTTAAGTTCTACTATGTACTCTGATTGACAAAAGATGACCAATAAAATTTCTTACTTTTGGAGTTATGACCCCCCAGACCTGGCCCCAAATGAACAATGCACATATTTTAACTCATTAAGGTAGGATCATCGATAAAATGGTCTGAGAGAAAAATTCACCATAAAATCAAAACTCCTACATCAATTTAGTTCAAACTTGACTATGTTAAGGATTGAACTCTCCTCCACAAATTTTTTGTCAGTTTCAAGACTGCGGATGTGTTTTAATGTTGTTATGTATTTTTAAAAATTTCCCATTTTACAATAAACTAAGTTTCCCAGGGTCAATTGAAGGTGCTTTTAAGCTGAAACTCCAGGGATGTGTGTGTATAAACAAATACCTAAAATCTCACTTTAGCTTTTTTGAATGCAGTGTTTTAATTTTTTTCGCAAAAATTATTTAGGGAACAATAATTAGGACAAAATAAAAACACCTATTATTTCAAATAGAAACACTCAATCGGCAAATCTAACGTGATAATTTTCCTAAATTTGATTCCTTTCATATGAACACCATTATTCCTCACCAAGGGAGTTGTAGTTTCTTCTAGGAAAAATTATGAAAAGTGATACTTCAGTATTTTCTCTAGAATACTTCAACAAAAAGATGTTGTTGCGACCACCCTGTCCTTTGCTTTTGATGACACACAAGCAAATAAAAAATTGTATGGGATTTGATATTTCTTTACCCATTAAAAATAACACGACCAATCTATAACTATCAATTACTTCATAATTGAATAAAATGTGTCTTTTTCACAAATTGCCCCATTTTGTCAGTTTTCTCTACTGCCAATCAGCCCCTGTACAAGTCTATGGAATTAAAACACATTATGTGGACATATCTCTACTCTAAAACGCCTTTTTGAAAAATTAAAATTTGGCACCGTTTGCTTTTCATCACCATTACCAACCAACATTTCCTGAGAATTTCAACAAATCTGGGCATGAATCCGTGCCTATAATCCTACCTTAACTCTAAAGTAACCACCCTATGAACGTCATGATGCCAGATTTGAATTCTAACCCAAATTTACTCTTAGAAAGTGATTTTCAAAATTTTCAAAATTGTGGAGGCTCCATTACTATCTGTGACCCTCTCAACCTAGTCTTTCACAATAGGCCGCCCTTTGATGGGGACCCCCCCTAAATAAACTTCAATTACTCGAACCGTGAAAACGAAATGGACTATGAAATGCTTCAAATTTCAGGATTTTCATAATATCTCATAAGTCTACCACCACACTTAAACCAAAACAATCCATGACGTGCTTCGGTGCACATCTCGAATGTGACATGGAATGGGCCTAATACAACACACTTTATGACATCACAATCTTTAAAACTTTCTCCATAAGCAGAGTTATTCCTAAAAGTCGCATTTAATTTCAATTGTGTCAATGTTTTTGGCATAGAGATGATCATCACAATCACATACCGTGGATCTGGCAATATTTTCCAGCATTTTCAATTTGTGTGAAAATTGATTAAAGATGCTACCATTAATCGTGGCATTCACAAATGTTATAAATTGCACAATTCCACCCCCCCTGGAAGTATGAACTCACCATTAGTGTCTCCATTAACATTCATTCAGGCGACCACAATTATCTCTGATAGACTTGCATTCACTAGTCTTGATCTTTTAACCTTTTACTTACGAACAACCTACATCACTTCTTAATGACTCCGCAGCTCATTCTGAGCAATTGTAATTTTTGTTTTTTCTGTGGACAAATTTTTTGAGCATTTTCAACTTTAACCTGTATCCTTGAATAACCCTATGCTCCCACCCCTCGAAGATTTATTTTAAATATTTTTGGAAAACTATCACAAACATTTTCTTGCATGCAGGAGCCTATTTTACAATGCATTTCTGCACATGACATCAATATGCTGGATCTCTTTGATCTCTTTATTAATCCCTGAACACCCTCAAAGATAACAGGCAAAGTTAGCTCAACCTACCGCAAAAAAGGAAAGCGCGAGAACAAACAAAGAGGGGAAGGGATGGATGTACGGATAAGGGAGGAGAAAGAGAGGTAATGGAAGGAAAAGTTGGTAAGGGGGGAAATTTGTTTTGAGGAAAGTCGAAGGGAAGGCAAGCACGAAGCCAATCCAGTGTTCTGAGGGGCAAGTTCCCAGTAAATGCAACAAGTGTCTCGATCGCGATATATCTTTCCATATGACAGCGAGGTAAAGGCTACAAGCTGTCACTAGCATAATTTGTATTGACAGCGTGTCGTAGCTATGCTATCGCAATTATCGCTCTATTCCGTAAAGCTCATGTAGGATTGAAATCAATCATCTCCCACGTCCTCCCTCGCTATAGTGGATAAGAGTTAACCGATACTAACACACATAGGGGAATACAGAATCCCTCTTTGAGTGAAAATATGTTGATTTGAGAAATGGTGTGAACACTATGAGTTACAATATGCTCATCCGCCAAGGACACAGTTCAGTGGGTTGAACTCGTACATATATTGACATGAACTGACATTGTGTGAACTGGGTATCATATACCCAAAAACCAGGGGTTGTATTTTCTAAATACATTGGTGAATGAAGGCTACTGAACTGTGGCAAGGGAATTGAGATTTTACTAGCTCATAGTGGAAGTTGCTTACCTGTCCATACATAGGTGCTTGCTGCACAGCTACATTAGACACTGATCCATATGGTGTTAAACTTGCAACCGTCTTGGTAACACCAATGCCTCCTGGATAGGAATTCTGTGGCTTCACAATCACTGAGCTGCTGCCACTCAGATCATGGGTTCTCGAGAATGGGGTAGCCGAGCTGTACGACAGGTATGGCTGATTGGGAACCGATGGCTGCGTTAAAGATGAAGACAAGATGGCACCCACGTTGTTCTGCAAACCAGTGTGAGGCTGTTGGTGCTGCGGTTGGGCAGCCGGTAGAAAGCCGATTGGAGCAAAGGTCTGTTGAGTTGCAGCAGGTGGCGATGCTGCAACGGTTGGGCCCTGGTTTATGTTATACTGAAAATTTCCTGAAGGTGGCTGTATGACAGATCCTGCCGCAAATGGAGTCTGTGCTGCAAATCCTGAGGAGGACAGAACTCGGTCACCACTAGGGAGAGGAGAGTATTGACTCGTTACCTGCGAGAAAAGAGATGGCGATGGAGTGATGGGTGTCAATTGAGATGTACTTAGTGGGAGAGTCTGCGAAGGAGCAAGCACAACAGATGGGAATGGCAGTGCTTTTGCTGGTTCACTTGAGGGCTGCTTCACATCCAATCCAAACGCTGCCATAGAAGGGTAGAGCTGCTGCAGTGCTGCAGAGTTGGCATTTGCAGGGAGCGTGGTACTTGGTATTGCATATAGGGACAGTGGTTTTGCGCTGTAACTACTGACCATAGGTTTTTCACGTTGTTCTCTATGTTCAGATACCACCGTTGACGAGCTGCTGAATGCTTGATTGTGGTTTGGGTTTGGATTGGGGTTTGTAACCACCTCGGGCATTTCTGGAATTTCTGGCATATCTGGAATATCTATATCCCCAATCTCCTGGCCTGAATCATAGGTAGCTGAGGAATTTGTTGATGCAGTGGGTACTACAGTCTCACGTGTGTTGAAGTTCCCAAACGACACACCCACACTACTTGAAACAGCTGGTGGGGGTAAAATGGCACTGTCAGAGACTAGAGCTCTATGTTGGGGAATGTCTCTCAAAGAATCTGTTTCAACGGCATGGTCAGATGTGTTTGATGCGCGATCTTCATTTTGTGCAGTCACAGCATTCATACCAGGGGGTGACAGAGCACTGTCATTGGAAATGGGAAAGGTGTCCCAGAGAGATTTTGTTGATTCCATTTTCTTGGTAAATTCATCTGCACTACTAGTTGGCAGTTCTAGTGCCTGGCCACTTGGGCCTGGTCCGACTGGTCCTGACACCGACAGATCCTTTGGCATGTGACTGCTACTAGTTGAGGCGGCTGGTTCTACTGGCACACGTAGATCATTTGGAATATGACTTGTACTCACTGATGGTTCAGTATTCCTTACATCTGGTAATGTCTGTCCTAGAACAGGTGCATCTCCAAGTACCTATTAGAATTGAAACAAATGCACCAGTTAGTCTTTGCAATTATAGCTTTCAGGAATCTATATTGAGTGTGGGTGTTACACTCTGGATTACCCATTCCCCAACCAATAGTGTATATAGGGTGTACTGTATACTACATTAAGGCCAAAAAAAAAATTGTATTGGAGTAACCCGCTCGACCCTAATTTTGAAAATCAAGCCCTGCACAAAAGTATACCTACCCTAATTTTTTTTTTATTGATTTTCAAAAATCTTATTTTTCAAGTTGTTTTTACCCTGATTTTTAACAGACTTTCTCAATATTTTTTGTGTTCTGGTGTAACTTTGGCAACTTCTCTTTAAGATTTTCAATAATAAGAGTCAAAAGTATCAATATTAATAACATTACATAGACTATGTGTGATGATTTGATGTAGTAATGCATTATTTAAAAAAAAATCCGCCCGCCCTACCCTATTTTGCACTGGCCCGTTACTCCAATACAACAATTTTTTTTGCCTAAGTAGTAGATTCAAGTTTATTTCGTTAAAAAAGTTCACACAGAAATAATACTACTATACACCCCCCAAAACTAATATATACAGCTCCCAAGCTGTAAACAGTCTCTCTCGGCACTCGCACTGGTGACACATATCCGTCACTGGTCACCGTAACAGTCACATAACCGTCGTTGTCAGCGCTGCAGCACTCAGGTCACACTTCCGGTATCGTATTCCTTTTCGTATCGCGGGTCAAAGTTAATGTCACTCGGACAAGTAACAAACACAGTTTCGTTACCCAACCAAGTGACATATACAGCGTTACCTGCACAGGTAATCCATTTTGGTGTTACCTACTTAAGTGACATTAATAATATTTCAGTCCAGACCCCTCGCTGTAAACCCGGCGTCGATGGCTAAAATGGTCCGTCGGGAAGAAAGAAAGACGTTCACAGTGTAGTTTAGACATTATTTTACACTAAAAAATTTTTGTATATCGCGCGATTTGAAGCAAACGGCGATCGTAAGCCTTCAAAGTTGCCTCACTTTACCACACAAAAGTCCGATATTTTGCAGCTTCGCACAGCTGATTGCGATTGTAATCGGCCATCTTTGATTTCTCTTTGCTCTAAATGCATGCCGGGGAGTACTAGTCTCTTACACATAATTAACTGTGACAAACGGTATTATTTTCCTGTTATAATGCGATATCGTGGAATACTGCAGCGGTTAGCGATGACGTCATATCTTACCGATGTGTTACGGTGACCAGTAACGGACATGTGTTACTAGTGCGAGTGCCGAGAGAGACTGGTAAATAAGACTATGGCTTAGGAGCCATAAATAATACACTAAGGCTTGTGTATTGTGCATGCGTGTAACGCACTTCCAAGACATACTACACTTAGGGATATTTTCTAAAAAGCTCAATATCAGCAATATATGGGCTGAAAATATATAAAAAATAGAATTTTTTGTTTTTCGGCCCTATTGGATCTAATACTTTTAACACTTACTGTGCTCAAGTGATCGAGATCTTGATCAAAACATGTGGCAGGTATTATAAAATGCTGCCTTTGTGTACATAAGAGGTGTTAAACTGGTGAGATTATGTTGCCCTACATGGCAACCAAAAATGTGGAAATCTTTAAAACCATGATACAAATTTACAATTTAATACAAATGTGTCAATGAAACAATCAGAAATGTACCCCAGATAACAACCAACTCTTATAGTAGATTCAACCCATCGTGTCACCAGAGGAAATGTTTTGGACAGCGTCGATTAGTTGGGAGAGGGAGCAGAAAAAGAAATATGTGGTCCGATTTACCTGTTTCATGAACGAACTAAGATAATCTGGCTTTCCCGATTCACCGTTTCATGAACGAACTAAGATAATCTGGCTTTTCATGTTGACATCACTTTTGTGTTCCTTTGTATCAAAATACGACACTCAAAAGTTGGTAACATTTAATTCACCTGCTACATTGAATACCACTGAAGGAAAGACGATTAGTCAGAATGTTTGAGAGTAATGTAGCTATAAATGTGCTTATGTTGACTTGAATGCGTTTATTAAAAGCATAGAATTGATTTTTCTCTGTAATTGGACAACCGTTTCAATAGATTTAGCGTGGTATTTTAATTTCCACACACTGCACATGCCCCTCATTCAATGCCCATACCTTCGAAAAAGTACTAGAGGCGACACGATGGGTTGAATCTACTATAGTGCATTTCCCCTAGTGTGTGACCTCTGACCTCTGTCCTTTGGCCTCAGATTTGTTCTGTGCTCAGATCAGTGGTCCTTTTGACC
Source organism: Ophioderma brevispina (assembly GCA_023653785.1). Classification (NCBI taxonomy): domain Eukaryota; kingdom Metazoa; phylum Echinodermata; class Ophiuroidea; order Amphilepidida; family Ophiodermatidae; genus Ophioderma; species Ophioderma brevispina. Next base: position 40,164 of record JAMKCH010005017.1, read on the forward strand.
AAATTTGGTCGTTATAGGGTATTTCTACACAAATTGACCTCTAGATGACCTTTTGGGTCACTCTGAAACCCTGATAACAAAATAATGGGTAGATGTTTCATATAGAATTCCCATTGATGCAAATGAGGTATTGCCATTCATTCCGTCATGCACTACTGCACAACGTCATACAGCGCATGACGGAATCAATTGTAATACCTCATTTGCATCCATGGGACTTCTATATGAAACGTCTACCAAATAATGTCACTGCCTTCCCCTACCTTCATGCAAAATATCAGTTCCATATGTCAAAGCATAGAGATATGCATAGCCTGACATATGGCATTTCTACAGATGACCTTTGATCTTTTGGGTCAGATTGGTGTTTCCAACATGAATGCCAAATATCAGCTCCATAGGTCAAAGGGCAAGGAAGTGCATAGCCGGAGAGACCGATCTCATTTTTTTTAGTATAGATATCCAAATAGAAACTAATATGGCTATAAAGTGAAAAGATACCACAGGATTTGTTTACCATACTGGATTTATTTGAATTTGACAAATATTTAGAAATCATGATTGTGTTGAGTCAGCTGGTTATGGTAAAAATTACAATTTTATTTGTTGCATTGACACATTTGGTTTGATTTGTGGCTGGTATTTGTAAACCCAATACATTTGTTAAAGATTTTCAAGATTTTGGCTGCCATATTGGCTGGTCCCTCATATTTATTGTGTCCAATAATAACATAAACCGAATCTATATATTTGCTGATATCAGGTTTATTCTAAAATCATCCATTTTGGTAGCCATTTTTAACTTGATATGACGACTGTAAAAGGGACAAATGAATTTGCTGGGTCCAGTAGCATATATTTCTTCACAGAAATATTTTCTGATACAGTGCTGATTTGACTATTTTCAGCTATGTCATTTACTTTGGATGCCATCTCAGGAAAGCGATGGCCCAGATCCGGCAGCAATTCATTTTTATGATGTGGGTTTAAGAGCGTTTTTGTCCATGAGGACAGCGATTTCACTTTTTCTTATTAACACACCTTTGGGGCTACTGGGCTAATCTTTGGTGCAGTTTTGATTAACTCATGAAAAAATTTGTATTTTACAGTAATAGGGTATTGTGACACAAAATGAAATTCATCTGCACTACTAGTTGGCAGTTCTATTGCCTGGCCACTTGGGCCTGGTCCGACTGGTCCTGACACCGACAGATCCTTTGGCATGTGACTGCTACTAGTTGAGGCGGCTGGTTCTACTGGCAACCCCCGACACACTAGATCATTTGGAATATGACTTGTACTCACTGATTGTTTCAGTATTCCTTACTCTGGTAAATGTCTGTCCTAGAACAGGTGCATCTCCAAGTACCTATTAGAATTGAAACAAAATGCATCAGTTAGTCTTTGCTGCAATTCTTGCTTTCAGGAATCTATATTGAGTGGGTGTTACACTCTGCATTACCCATTCCTAACTAATATTGCTGCTACTTGTACGCACAAAATATCGTATATAGGGTGGTACTGTCTACTAACAGGAAGTAGTAGATTCAAGTTTGTTTCGTTAAAAGAGTTCACGCAGAAATAATCCTACTATACAGCCCCAAACTAATACTATCCAGCTCCCAAGCTGTAAAAGGACTATTTATGCTTAGGAGCCATAAATAGTAGACTATTTACAGAGGCTTGTGATTGCGCATGCGTGTAAACACTTCAAGACATACTACACTCGGGAATATTTTTTAAAAAGCTCAATATCAGCAAACATATGGGCTGATATCTATAAAACTACAAATTTTTGTTTTTTCGGCCCTTTGGATCTTGATACTTTTTCTACGGGCGAGATGATTCGTCCCTACATGGCAACCAAAAAATGGGTGAAAATCTTTAAACCATGATACAATTTACAATTTACAAAGGTGTCATAAACAATCAGAATGTCCCACGGATAACAACCACCTAGATGCATTCCCCGAGTGTGTGACCTTTTACCTGTCCTTTTGGGCCTCATTGTTCTGGTGCTCAGATCAGTGGTCCTTGTTTTGCCAAATTTGGGCCATTATAAGGCATTTCTACACAAATTGACCTCTATATGAACTTTTGACCTTTTGGGTCACTCTGAAACCCTGATAACAAAATATTCAGCTGTCTCTCCCTACTTCATATCCAATGCAGTTCCTATGTCAAAGCATATAGATAATGCAGAGCCCTGACACATGGCATTATCTACAGATAACCGTTGACCTTTTGCGTCAGACTGGGTTGTTCCAACATGAAGCCATATCAGCTCCATAGGTCGAAGGGCAAGTAAATGCATAGCCGGACAAAACAGAGTCATTTTTTTTTTAGTATAGATATCCAAATAGAACTCAATTGGCTATATGGCTATAAGTGAAAGATCCATAGGAATTTTACATAAGGATTTTTTTTTTTTTAACCATACTGGTTTTTATTTGGAATTTGACAAGATATTTAGAAATCCTGATGTGTGGAGTCAGCTGGTTTATGGTAAAAATGACAATTCAATGTTGCATTGACACCTTTAGTTTGATTGTGGACTGGTAATTAAAGCATTTTCCAGATTTGGCTGCCATAATTGGCTGTCCTCATATATTTATTGTGTCCAATATAACATAAACCAGGTCTATATATTTGTGTTGCGGCTGATACTCAAGGTTATTCTAAAATCTCCATTTTGGTAGCCATTTTTTTAACTTGATCTGATGACTGTAAAAGTGACAAGGATTTGCTTGGTCCAGTAACATATTTCTTCATACAGAAATATTTTCTGATACAGTGCTGATTTGACTATTTCAGCTATGTCATTTACTTTGGTGCCGTCTCAGCAAAGCCACGCCCAGATCCGGCAGCACTTCATTTTTGGGATGTGGGTTTACGAGCGTTTTTGTCCATGAGGACAGCGATTTCACTTTTTCTTATTAACACACCTTTGGGGCTACTGGGCTAATCTTTGGTGCAGTTTTGATTAACTCATGAAAAAATTTGTATTTTACAGTAATAGGGTATTGTGACACAAATGAAATTGCACCATCAGGATCAAGTGAAAAATTGTAAATTGGCTTTTATTTGTGGACATTTACTGAACCACAAAAAAATGAAGACGCCCTTTAAGTTATCTGCTGTATTTACATATTAGATTCATCACTGGTTGTTTTGAACTCCTTGGCTAATTAATAATTTACTTTAAAATCATATGTCACACATACCATTGGTGGTGCAGCCAGACTAACATCAACGCTGGGTGGCACTGTAATTGACAGGTTGCTATCCCATCAGGAATCACTGCTTTACAACCTCTTCCATTACTTTGCTTGATTCCCCAGGGATCGGCTGTTGGTGGATTGGTAATCCCTTGCAAATCTAGCGGTTCCCTGACATCCTGCCACCGACTCTTGAGATTCTGCAGTGTCTCCATTTACAGTCACCATTAGCTCTTGCCCAGCTTGGTCTCTGATTTTCCCCCCTTCACCACTGGGCGGCTCCGTGTCGATGCGGGATTGGATGCCTGGTGATCACTGGTAGTTCGATACCCTTCGTGCTGTCGAATCGGGTTTTCCCTGCGCTTTAGAGCATGCTACTGACAATGCCGCTCATGGTAACTTGGAGGCGCCACAGATGTTGCCTACCCTGACAGGTAAGTAAAGGTGGTCTCTGCAGTGGTTTTGTCCCAAGCATTGACGGTGGTGGTGGTGGCGGTGATAGTGGATACTGAAAGCAATACCGTAACATAGAAAAGTCAGACCGCTTCAGAAATACAGTTGCTATTTTCCTGAGCAAATTTCAATTTATTGCCATTCTAAACAGTGGAGAATTCAGTGATCACTTGACAAACTATGACCCCTGTTGTGCAATTCCCACTCCATCTTTGCAGGGGTAGAATTTCGACACGAGTCGACTCACGCGCCGAGACTCGCATAAAATTACTACAAGCGCGATCCCTTTGGACTCGCGTGGAAACATGGTACACAATTTGATGAATCAACTCACAATTACTCTACATGACTCAGTAAACTTCTGCACTTATTAATAACGAAAAACACAAACAGCTGATTTTCCGAAAAAGACAATCTCGGCTCCAATATTCCAATCATTTTAAGTTATGACCAGACCGATGCTTGTGTTTGGATAACAACTGGTACTATTATCCCAGTTTATTTTATGGCTGGGTTTGAATCATGATCGGCATTTACCACCTGGAAGGGTCCAAACATTCTTTTTTTTTTTCAGAATATGGTGCAAAGCATTAAGCTTCATGTTGATACCTCAGGCGCGGTGCACCAAAATTCCCCCAAGCATTCATCATAATATTTTATAACCTAATAATCTTTGTAATGTAATATTACAGCGTAATGGTGAAATATCTGCTATAACAATAATTTTTCATTTCAACTTTTTTCTGTGGTTCTTGTTCAAATTTTTGGTTAGAACTGTGCCTGGCTGCTTGTAGGAGATAAAATATAAACTTGCCAAAAAAAATGGTATAACAGATCCCAAGGTAATGTTTACTTCTGTCCCTTCTTTCAAACAACACCCGTGTATGACAATCCCATGTGTGTATATTACCTTACGTCTTGGATGCTTTCCCAGCTTCTACTTTCATATTTGCGTTTATTTTCGGATCATTTTCGACAGTGTCTAGATGACCCTCTTACAGTTCATTGGGAGGCAGATCTCACGAAAAAAATGAGTTTTTTTATGACAAGTCTGGAGCATTGTTTGGTGTGTAGCCTAGGGGAAACTGTTGGCGGTGATAAGATTTTAATCAAAATACCGAGGTAAGGTACATGACATGATAAAATATGGGCGTGAGGGGACCACCATGCTAAAATCCAACTTTGTCTGACATACAGGGTTGAAAAAATTCATTCCCCTGAAAGACTAGTCGCATTTCTCACAGATTTCCCACTATATTTATGTATAAATTTCCCCTCAAAATGGCCAAGTTTCCCTCCAAATGGCCAACTTCCCTGGAAAGGACTTTCCGCCCAAATTCCCCACCACTTTTCGAGCCATGCTGACATATAAAGGTGATGCAATTTGTTGGTACATTTAATAATATATTTTATTTTTGTTTAAATTTCCCTTTTCTTGTATCCTATTAATCTAGTAAATCCGACCATGTTTACCAAACAAATTTGTCATTTTGTGGGTGAAATCAGACAATTTTGGACTCTGCAAAATTGTACTGCAAGAATCCAGTTTGCGGAAGTCTAATGGACTCACTGGACTGTTACAAAATTCTAACCCTGCTTTGCAGATAGTTAATCACCAGATCATGTATTACTACGAACCCATCCAAACCAGAGCAATTGTCCGTTAAGTTGCAAGTCCCCATTTTAGCAAAAACCTATAACCAAGTGCCAGCTCCAATTTGGCAATAGGCCTAAGTAATGTGACAACTGAACTGATGTACCTAAAAAGGTTGATATTCTCATGGCCATTCTTTGAGATGTTGTACAGGTGAACTTTATTTGCCCTCCATGGCAACACAACCAATCTAGAAACAAAAGTGGAAATTTTGTTCGGATTTGGACCAACTTAAGTACCAAAAATGTTCCACTTGCACAAATTGGTTGTGTTATCATGGGGGGGGGGTGAATAAAGTTCGGTCAACAGGTGTGACTTCCCAAAGAATGGCCCTCAATGTGGTCTAAAAATTGGGAAAGATCAGTGCTTGGTAGACCGCTTTAATCACTCAAACATTTTGTATCCAGATGCATTAATGTCAGCTAGCTCCCAGGCTCCACTAGTAACAGATGTCTAGGTTGTGCACAAAGTACTCTTCATCAAAGTTGTCAACTGTAAATGATGCAAAACACAAAACTCAGACTGCCTCAAGTGAGTCTGACCCTTCTACCTCAACAAGAGTACCTGTAACTTGATTCATGTTTATTGCACAAGTTCGTTTAATGAACCTCAACCAATAAGGAAGCACTTTCCAATTCAAATCGGAAGGCCTCAAATTCTAAATAACTTCCGCATTCACCTGCGTGTGCATGCATGCACTCAAACATGTAATGCGCGCGCAACACACAACGCCCTATTTGTTAATTTTGACAATAATATTGTTGACCACTTATGTACAATTTGCTTGGCACATTAATAACCCCAAGTGTACATCTACACAAGAATTTAAGTTGTCAACCTTCTGTAACCCTATTCAATGATTGATGAAGTTAATGTGGACCCATTCACTGTGTGCTTTTAAACAACATAAATGGGCTAAATACTCCTCACCTTGGTGAATTCTACTGGAACATAGCATATTTTATTGAATGAATGTCAACATATTTCAAGTGATGTTCAAGTGATTTGTGACTAAATACCTACCCTTCCTAATCATTGGACCTCCTCCAAGTTGCATCATTACTCCACTTGCCCTCTGCTATTCTCTCAGCCCTAAGGCTTGTTCCAGGTGCCTTATTAGGTTCCTAATCCGCACAGCTCCATCATTCCAGCCTGTTAAGCAGAGGGAAGTTGTGTACCAACCGCTGCAAGACTGTGGAGCCGATTGTGGGGGTCCAGTTGGAGAGTCTCGCACACTGTCCTTGGCATGAACTTGACCCTGAACGAGGAGGCAGCTTGGATATTTGGTGCCGTGACTTCATGTTGTACCGAGCCTTGGGCTTCTTCAATCCTGTAAAAGTACATATTGTTAAACCACACATTTGCCAAAGTTGCACACAGATTGCTGATAGAGGTTTCTAGAAATGACATTGGTGGCACTTTGTATTGATAAACTTCAAAAACCTGGGAAAATAAAGAAACCTTACCTTCTCCATGATTAATTAATAATTACTTTACATTTACTAGTGGCATCTTAAAGTAATTTTCCTAAGTTTTGGATTCTTTATTGAAATATGCATGGCATTTCTGATTTGCACTTTAAAACAGTGTATATTTATTTTAGAGAGCCAGACACTTGTTCTCTAAGTAATCAAACATGATATCCTAGAAATTTTACACCATATTACATTGTTAACTTCTTACTTGCAAGCGACCTTAAACTGGAGTAGCAGTGTATTTATTGGATATGAATCGCTTTATATTGGAGGCATTACCAAACGCACCTCAGTGTCAAATAAAAATCCCAGCGTTCACTGAACGCAAATGTCGTCTGCCTTCCGCGTTCACATGAGGCCCCTACATATGGAAAAAAAACATCCAGGACCATTCATGATGGTCACAAAAATGTGACGCACATATTTTGGAACAGCAGGCATTTTGTTATAGGCGAGTGTCAGAAGACTCAGAAAGTGCTTTATTTTTCGCGTAACCCCTCCCCGATCGGTACAACAAACACAACCACTTTTTTTTCAAAGCCATATATAGGAATTATGAAACTGATGGTTGTGGTCAAAAAAATTTGGTGGCAGGGGTGTTTGTTGGCCAAAAAAAACCTATTTTGGGGCTTTTTTTTTTTTTAATTTCATGATTTTTTTTAATTTTAATGCCAAAGCAAAATCTGATACATAAACACTTTTTGTTTTAGATCAACATTTTTGACATTGCATAAAAAAGGCAATGAAATATTTTGCTGCAGCAACATGCAGTAGAAGAGTTATTTTTTTGGGTAGAAAGGTAAATTTTTTGGCTAAAAATCAACAAAAATAGTAATTTTTCATTTAAAAATGGAACAAAACCACCACAATTGTATGCAGTAATCATGATTTTTATAGATTATATTCTGTATATTGTGGGGCAGTGTTCTACAGACGTTGGCACATCTTTAATACTAACAATTTGGCTAGAATGGTGTTTTTTTGCCATAAAAATGCCATTTTGGTGAACATGAGAAAATGATAATTCAAAAAATATCTTTTCGGCCAAATAACTGAAAGATTAAACACTTAATTTTTACTTTTTTGGTAGACTTATGTTGTATGATTCACAAAAATAGTCTTGCTTCACACAATTGGTGAAATGGAAATTTAGTAAGAGTCCAATTTTTGCCTAAATAAGCAAAATAATGAACAACACTGCATTTTTGGCAAAACGTTTATTTGATATCATTTACTCTGTTTTCTGAACAGCTACAAAATTTACATTCAGGTTTTCACTTCTTACATCCAGCAATTTTTGAAAGTTACCTATTAGACCCAGGGGCCGCGTTCCCCAAAACTTGTATAAAACTGCAATTTTCTTAGTAAGTCAAAATAAATTAATGTGTTTAAAATGGCCGAAAAATCAAAATGCGCATGACCGTCGCTGAAAACTAACTTTGTTATATTTTGGCCTTACCGCCATTTTGTGTGTTTTTTTAAGTTTTCAACAGATTTGTAACTTTTTCTTGTTTTTTGACTAAGTCAATGAAAAAGTTGTCAAAGAATGCAATAAAATAATTTCCGTGTAGCTCATAGCTTTTTCGACTAAATATATCGCAAAGCTCTTAGTGTCTTGGCCTGTTTTGGGAAAGCTGAGACCCACCGTACATTTTTTCTGTAAGAAAGTTTTCAAGACTTTCCTGTGTCAGGATTGTAACAGGTCAATCCACTTGTTTGAGTCAGTTCCCTGAACCCAATTTTTGATGCATTTCTATGTATTTGTGTGTGTGTCTGTGATTTGGTTGGCTGCTCACACTTTGCATCCTTGCTATGGCCCTTGTCCTGCATGTTCGATTCGTTTTTCCATATTTACTTATTGTACAGTGCTTTACAATATTAGATGTATTCAGCAATATAAATGGTAATATGTCACCTACATTGAAATTCTTCTTAATTTTAAACAAATGCAATTCACTTAATTAGACTTTAATTTTCTCAGTTTGTATCTCAAATAGTGGGACCAGTTTTTATTCAGTAGGGGTAAGAGAAACATGTTAAGAAGGCATCACATAAATGTAAGAGGGGAAACATAAAAAAGAAAATTGAGGAAATTTCTGAGACACATGAAAAGAATGAAAAGGGAAAGAGGACAACAGGGGGTCGCACTCAGAAAGGAAAGGGAAGGGGGGAATAAGGACGCATGTCCCAAGATCGTCCATGAAAAACAAATAGTCCTGCTTTTTGCCAATATGTGATTCATGACAGCTGCTTCCACGCATAGTAATTGGTCCCAAATATGTTCATTTTTTTTTTTTGCAATTATCTTTTTTTCAATTTTGGTGAACTTGAGCATTTGGTGTGTCTTATAAAATCATTTTGATGAAAATTGATGAAAATGCTTAAATGCTTACCCAAGGTGAGAACAGGACCTGCCCCTTTCTTGTAGCATTACAGGGAGTGATTTATTATAATCATATGGCGGCTTTAAAAACTGGAGTTTTCAGAAAAGAAAATGCCCATTATCGGACATACACAATGCCATAAAAGAATTCCAATTCATTTTTAATTTAGAACGAAGATCTTCCTAATAGGTGCATTTCATCATAAATGAAATCATCTTTCGACCTCATTTAAAGAGGCAAGATTTACATACTCTCTAAATTTCTTAGATTAAAATTCTATTGATTTATATTTCAGTCTATTTTTATACAATTTTAATCTTCTGAATTTGTCCCTTAATAGCAATCCACTTAGATTAATTTTTAATCTAAGACTTTAGAGAGTAACATTTGCTTCTTTTTTCTCAGTCTCATTGTGAATGAACATCTTCTAACTTAGTACAAGGTGTCATTTGCAAGTCATGCCCTAAACAGGACGATTATGTCATTATCCAAACAAACTTCATCTTTGAAAAGAACTATTGACTAAAACAAATAAACGAAAATATGAAAAAGGCGAAACCCTAAAAGCGCTCAAAAAGGCAAAAACCCCAGATTTCGACGGATCGAGAATAATGTAAATAGGGTTTTTTTGCCCCTAAAATAATATTGATTTTTCTTGCCCCAAAAGGTTTTCAAATTTTCGCAATACTTTTGTAAATGGCACAAGATTTTTTTTAAGATAACATAAAAATCAAAAAATATGTGAAATCTATCACACAGTGGCAGTACTGCCAGAAACACTCTACCAACGGAACAGGTATCTATAACACTTTCTACTTCCACAGATTTTAATTCAAGTTGTACATTTTATATTCCAAGTTACATGCATGGTTATTGTCCAATATAGGAAATGTGAGTTTAACTTCTTTTTATTCAAGTGGATGTCTAGTCTTGGGTCAAGTGGAAAAATGCCAAAAATTGACCAAATTTTTTAAAAAATACTTTTTGCCATTATTTTGCAAAAGCTACAAAATTTTGTAAAATCGCACAAGATTTTTTAAATAACGTAAAAATCACACAATATTCCATAAAATCACACAAGATTCTGCTATCACAAATGCATCAAATTTGTACCCGCCAATGATTTTCCTAAATTGCACAGATTATGTTACAAGTCGCACAGATTCTGTTAAACACAAGGTTCTGTAACGCACACATTCTGTTAAATTGCCAGAGTTTTCCATAAAATCGAACAATTACATCCAATCGCATAAGAATTTGTAAAATTGCACAGGATTCCTAAAAATCACATATAGGGCTTGATTGAGTCTTGAGAAATGAGAAAAAAAATCTGGGAGTATTTTGGAGAATTGAATGACATTTCACAGATCATCTCAACTCGGCATAAAAAAATTTCAAAGATCACGGTTGAAATACATGCATCTGTAGATATTTCATAGTGTACTGATTGCGATTACGCACTTTTCCCCAGTGACATGGGGCTTTTTAGCTGTGTTGAGGTATACATATATGACCTAGTCTCTAAAACTACTAGATAGGACATGTTACACAGATCTCATATTTCTGCCCAGAAATGCATGGTTTTTGACTAAATTGGCCCATTTGACATTTCACATCATACTAAACAAATGCCAACGGTATTTCAATATTTCAGCTGTAGTTAGAGCCTAAAACATGTCATGTTTTTAATGTGTAGCTAAAGTTTAACTATTATTCGGTTTTAGAACCTATTTAAGGGGAAACGTATATTTTCACTCAATATACAATAAACACATGATCTCCGGAGTCGTAGATAAATAGATAATGTCTTATATAACTCAAGGTATTTTTGGCTACACGATTAAATTATCCACCCGAAGAGTAACATATTTTTAAATTTGGCAGGAATAGCTTATGAAAGGAAGAATAAGTCTGTAGAATCTCTAAGCGAAACTTTGATAGAAAAGGAAGAAACAACAGTCTGTCCAAAGATATGAATCTCCATCCATTTACGTGTTTAAGTAGTGTCTTGTGTTCCTTTTGGGTTGCTTTTGGTCCTATAACTTTAGCGGGGTTATCGTAACTAAACCTTGTTACGAACATGCTAAAATCTGATTTTTGACGATTTTTTTTATTTTCGTTTATCAAATCATATTGCTCAGCTGTTACTTTTCCCCTCTAATTTGGCCCTTTCACTGCCAGTTCTCAAGGTGCTGGGTACTTAAAAAAAAAGCCCCGAATAGGTCGTCCGATTATGACCCTAAGTAACCCCTGAATGACCTTTGCATCCTCATGTGTTACCCTACGTAAGAACCGCTTGTCTCCAATGTACAAGGCAACCAGAGTATCCACAAGGTGTATCTAAATGGTTACAACACGGACGGCACGCAGACAAACAAATTATGCCGACAAAAGGTCTTCTCGATTGCATTGGACTACCTAAAATGATATAAAACTTTGCAAGTTAATCTGTCTTTACTCACTAACCACTATTAAATATAAAACTGGTATTTAATACTGATAACTCCTATCAGATCCAGTCTGGTCACAAAAAGGTAAAATTACAATTTTTGAATAATTTTATGTCCCTTTTTAAACTAACATTACATTTTTTTAAAGCAAATACCTCCGCTTTTATCTTTCCCTGACTGCTTTTGTAAAACATGAAATCAAACTACAGAGAGAAGTTCATTGCCACATCCAATTTTAGTGCTTTAGATCCATGTGTATTCTCTCCTTTTTCAATTTTTAACCAAAACAGTGATTTCTTGCACTTTTGGACATGAACACCTGCTAAAAGTTTTCCCGGCTCTCCCTACAATAATATGAAATATAGATCTATAAGAACAATGATGCTACTACGTAAAATGTGGTGCTTTTGTCTTTTCTTAGAGAAATACTAATTTTCCTTAATTTTTAGCCAAAAAAAGACCTTTTTTTCCCCCAAAACACCCCCATTTTAATACACTTTTTACCCAAGTAAGCATGCTTGCTATCAGCAATCTAAAACTAAGATCTATGATTACAAAATTACCACCACATCAGATTCCTAGTGTTTTTGGCTTTAAAATAAAAAATCGTGATTTTTTCTTAATTTTAGGCCTCAAAAATAGTTTTTTTTGCCAAAAAACAACCCCTGCACCAAATTTTTTTACCACACCATCATTTTCTGTAATTTCTACATTTATTACATCAAAAAAGTGTTTTATATTTTGTATTGTACCGGGGGAAAAGGGGGGGGTGAGGGGGGGGTGTTGTTTGTGGGTGGTTTGGTGTTTTTGTCTTGGGGGAGGGTGGTGATTTTTTTCCCGACGCCATTTTCAGTCCTGACCGCTTCCACTCTAGGGTTAACATTGGGTCCAACATCTTACCACAGACACATCAACTCAAGCAATTCCCTATTTGCCGTTTTGCTCGCACACAACACAAAGGCAAGCGTTGTTTGTATTTTAAATCTAGGTCATTGCCACAAGTACCTTGACAAATATATTGGCCAAACTACAGAATGCATCCTATATACAGTATAGTCCCCTAACTCGAAAATTCATGACAATATCTAATAAATGTACAATATTCCCTTTGGAAATTCAAGTTTGAACGTGCCATGTTTTTGCAATTGCAAATGGACACCTAAATGAACAATTGCTGTTTGTCTTGGCTTCAAATAAGAAAGTCTGAAAACTCACATGAGTTACAATAAGCTCATCACCAAGGACCCTAGTTCATGGGTTGTACTTGTACATACTTGACATGACCTGACCTTGTGTGGTCTGGGTATCATATATCATAACCAAAAACCAGGGGTGTATTTTTCTAAATACCTTGGTGAATGAAAGCTACTGAACTGTGCCAAGGGAATTGAACTTTTATTAGCTCATCGTGACTGGCATCTCCTTACCTCCTGCCATGGTTACTTATCTTCTCTTTTTTTCTCTCTGGCCTCTTGTTGCTGAGCTTTTAACCTCTCTTTGCTCGCACGCTTGGAGCGCACTTCTTGAAAGCCTTCGTCAGGGGTCAGCAGCTCATTAGGGTCCTCGACTATA